>SNQJ01S0007985.1:31504-72448 GCA_010110895.2 Picea sitchensis | reverse complement strand
TTAGAGAAGGAATTGTTCTGAGCCATCCGACTTAGAGACTCCCAAGTAATATAAATATTAGACAAGGGGAGTCTATGCGGTAGCTGTGATAGACCAAAGAACCATCCTTCGAGCAACTTGCAGAGTTTGAGATGACAGATTCAGAGCAATCAGTTAGCAGAAGTACAGTTTGATAGATTAATCAAGACTTCATGATAGTATAGTGATAAATGGGTCAACATTGTGGACAATTGCGCAAGTAGAGTCTTGGACAGTATGAACATAGATGGATTCGTAAGAACACTTAGTAGGTTTGGATAGATATATGATAGTGGACGACATAATGGATTCATAGATTGGTTCAGAGAGTGGTTCAAAGAAAAATGAACATTATCATAATGGATGATAATTACACGAGAAATGGCTCGAACAATGCTAATGGATTCCAAATTGACAGATATTTTTTGGACACATGCAGTGTATACATCGGTTCACATTCAAAACAGAGTAATGCTCAGAAACAACAATGACAAAATTCCCTATGAACTATGGAAAGGAAGCACAGACAACAAACTCTACATCAAGGTAACTCAAGGTAATATTTTATTAATTGAAATTTATGTTGATGATATTGTTTTGGAAGTACTAATGACAAGTTAAGCCAGAAATTTGTAAAGGATATGCAGAATGAATTTGAAATGTCATTACTTGGAGGACTATCCTTCTTTTTGGGTCTTCATATATGTCAAAGAAACCAAGGATTTTTTATTTCTCAAACTAAGTATATCAGAGAAATGCTAAAGAGGTTTAGAATGGAAGACTGCAAACTAGTTATCACTCCTATGCAAACCAGTTGCAAGTTGAGCAAAGATGATGATTCAAATTCTACAGACCAGAGGCAATACATGTCAATGATTGGTAGCTTACTATATGTGACAACATCCAGACCAGATGTAATGCAGACAGTTGGACAGGTGGCACATTTTCAAGAAGCACCAAAGGAATCACATGTATTAGTAGTGAAGAGGATTTTCAGATATCTCAAAGGAACATAAGAGTTTGGATTATGGTATCTAAAAGGAAGGGATATATCACTTATTGCCTACACAGATGCAGATTGGGCATGTTTTATTGATGACAGTCGAAGCACCAGTGGAGCAACGTTCTACTTGGGTGAGTGTTTAGTATCATGGCTAAGCAAGAAACAATCATCAATATCTTTATCTACAACCGAGGTAGAGTATATTGCAGTAGCATCATGTTGTACACAGGTTCTTTGGATGAAAAAAACTCTGACATATATACAGGTTGAGTATGATGAACCCATTCCAATCTATTGTGATAATACAAGCACCATCAATATCTCAAAGAACCCCGTAATGCACTCCAAGACGAAGCACATTCCAATCAAGTATCACTTTCTACGAGAGTAGGTTGCAGAAAAGAACATCGGAGTTGAGTATGTCGGCACAAAAGAACAAGTGGCAGACATATTTACAAAACCACTTCCACGGGAAGCCTTTGAATATCTTCGCCAAAGACTAGGAGTAATTTCTACTCCAAAATGAATACTTTTGAATGCTTATCTTATTTGTCTTAGATGTACACAAGGAAGCACCATAAATAGGACAAAGGGGGAGAGATTTCTCAGATGCAAAAGGTAAATGCTTGGAGAGAGATCATAGAGGCATGTTTCCAAGGGGAGCGATTGTCACAAGGGAAGAATGAACGATATGACTTTAGAGTGATACCCTTTATCAAAGGGGGAGATATTATTCATATGACAAGAAAGAGAGTAATAAGAGGATTATAAACACAAAAAAAAATCAAAGGCACGTAGACAGGGGGAGCAACCCTAAGGAGAGTTCAGTTAGGGGGAGCAACCCCAAAGGGAGATACCCTTTTCCATTGATGTCAAAGGGGGAGAGATAGAAACATTGATAAAGAGTATAAGCATGAATGTTATCATGACTAAGTGTTGCCATCAATGCCAAAGGGGGGTATTGTCAGATAGTTGGCTTAGGTTGATGGATAGTTGGTTGTCATTGATGTCAACTATTGGAGAGTGATATTGTATATTGATGTCAACCCTTGGAGAAAGTACGGTAGCGAATTCCAGTAGCACAAAGGTTTGGGTAATGGACCCAATTTTGTTTGATGTAAAGATGACTCATTATTGTCTTTTCATGGTTGATAATAAGTACAAATGAATGAACTCCAAAGTGGTCCCCTTATGGTGAAATCCCTCACGGGAAGATGCTTTGTGGATTGATTTATCTTAGAAGTATGGTTAGAGAACCCGTGCTTATTTGTGGAATAATAAGATGAATGTCAGTGAATTTTTCAGTGCAACTATCCTAGATGGATAGTGCTTGTCATGTCATTTCCGGTGGTATGTGGAACGTCACATAACTGCTCACAGTTAGAGAGTTATGGCCATGAGAAGTTGGAGAACCTGGGTTTGGGTAATGGACCCAAGTTTGTTTTATGGATAACAGTATGAGTTTTGATATATTTTCAGGTAATACTATTCTATATGGATAGTACATGTCATTCCATTTTATGGATGATAATGCTACATTGATATAACACTTGGATTATATGGTTAAAAAGTATTAAATTTCTTTATTACCAATTCACCCCCCCTCTCAGTAATCCAAAAAGGGTATTGTTTGCAGGTCACCGAATAATAGAAGTGCAATCTAGAGTCCGCCTACCCGAGAATCCACAGTCGGAGAAGTGATTGGGTATGGAATGGGGAAGTGATCGATCGGATTCAGTATATAAAAGCATGAGTGAAAATGTGAACCCGCGAGTCCACCAACCTGTGTAGCTAGACATTTTTGGAAAACAACTAAGTTACGAGAAAAATAAAGTACAGGGAAAAGAGAAACGAGAATTTGGTTAAGTATAAAACACAGAAAAGAAGGGTTAATATATTCACATCTGTGATAGATATCCAATTTCCTGGAAATATCTTTTCTGCATGTTTCTAAAGAAGTTATATACTTATTGCATATACTTGGAAAGAAGTGTGAAGGTGGCAGGCACATAAAACAACAACTAGGAATTGGAAATTGCCTAAACCTGCCAACTTGACGATCCGCGAAAGAGATTGGAAGACCCTGATGGTAAAAGTGTATTGATCGGAAATTTTGAGTGCATACTGTGTAACATGGAAGAGGGGCTGATGTAGGAGTCTGGAAGTCAATTTGTATATCATAGAAGAGGGTATGATGTGGGAGTGCAACAATAAATTTGTTTATCACGGAGGTCCGGGTGTTGTTTGCAGGTCACGAAACAATGGAAATGCAATATAGAGCCTGCATGCCAGGGAATACGCGATCTGAAAAGTGTGAGTCGGCCAATGTGCACATTGAGACATTTTCAGGAAAATGACCAAGTAACGAGAAAGAGAGAGTAGAGGGGAAAAAAAACAAAATTTGGTTAAGTATAGAAGAGGGAAAAGAAGGTCCAATATATTCAAATTTGCAATAGATATTTCATTTCGTGGCAAGATATTTTGTGTATGTTTCTGGAGAAGTTGTATACATATTGCATATACTTGGAAAGAAATATGAAGGTAGCGGGCATAGGAAACAACGACTAGAAATTGGAAATTTTCAGAACCCGCAAACTCGACGATCCGTGAAAGAGATGTTAAGAAATGGTCAAGTGTTGAAAGCGTTTGAATGGGCTTCAAAATAGGGTGACAAGGGTTCTCAAGGAGACATAAGGCCCCAACTATGAAATTGTATATATAAGAACATTTCAGTGCAAAATGTGTAACACAAAAGAGGGGATGATGTGGGAGTCCAGAAGTAAATATGCAAATCATAGAAGCTAGAGTGTTGTTTACAGGTCACAAAACAATGGAAAGTGAAATTTAGACAAAGGGGAAGCGCTCGGTTGAAACACGTGAATCCGCCAACCCGTGCAACAAGACATTTTCGGAAAAAAATGACTAAGTAACTAGAAAGAGAAACTACATGGGATAAAAGAATGGGAAAATAGAAAGGCAGAGGGCAATTTTCGTAAGCGGGAATTGGTTTCAAACAAGCCCCATTGATGCAAAATCATCATTTTCCATTTTCTAGTAATTGTCAACAAATGCTTTGTTGAAGATTAGATTTTATTGCAACTTGTGGGAGTAATTGTGTTCTTGATACAGTCTTCCATGACTTTAACATATTAAAATTCTTGCATGATGGGTTGTTAGTATTAAATCTTAATAATTGCATGTCTAGAAACAAGAATGATGATCTTGTTGTGGCATTGTGATTTGGTCTTGCTATGTTCTATCTGCATTACGAATAGAATTGAACGTTGGTTTGAAACTGTCTGAAATTAATTTTTGTTTCCATAAAAGCCTGATGGATCGACATAGTGCATTGCCATCTAATTGTTAAATGTTCCATTTTACAACAAATTACTTAAGAAAATACAATATCAAAGAACTACTAGACTATCAGACCATGCCAATGAGAAGGTGTTAAATCCAAAAAAAGAAGCAACGACCAAGACTCCAAGACAAATTTTTTAATAGTAAATCCATTAAAAAAAAAGAATACCGAGGACTGTATATCCATCCCTAGAAATTGGACCGAGTTATTTGGGCCAAAACATTGAACATATTTGTGGTAAACACAGGCACATGATCTGAAACATGCAAGAGCCATCAAGATTCTCTTCAACATGCATACAAAACTGATTACCATGATTTGTTTTTAGGAAATCTTTGCAGTCTTCTCCTTGATGGATTAATGTTCGGTGCCCCGATCTCAATATTTTGCGGAAGAACTGAGCCGACAAAGAAATAGGAGAGTGGGTCCGCAGTGGAATAAATCCTTGGCTTGAAGCATATGGACAACAATCCTGCAGTAAAATTGATAGTTCTCACAAGCTTCCCGTGAGGAAGAAGACGAAAAAGATTGCAGGGAAAATGGAATAGCCCGAAACTGAAATTTAGGATACACCAAGAAACTACCTCCTCACATTCGAAAACTTCAGGGACACAGGTTGCACGAGCAATTCCAGAGGCCCAAATTAGTCCATTCTGGGCAGAAGGAGATGACTAGTAGGAATATTTCTTGCACCAGCAGGAGTTCTGGTCCTCATTCCCTAAGATGTTAATTTTACATCCAGAGAACAACACAATGGTCCCACAATTGAATAATTTTGTGTCTTGAAATATATCTCTAGGAGCATCAAGAGATCATTTCCTTGTAGTGAAAGACTTCCACCTAGAATAGAATAATTTGGACCTCTGGAATTCCTACTTTCGAGCTACAAAGCGGCTATTGCGTTCAACGTCAGTTTCTTTTTTGAAACCCCTTCTTTTGGTGTTGTCAAGACTGCCATCGCCGAGCCAGGAAGTGCGACCCGTTATGGTTGATTTCAATTTGGGCATAGGAGTCGGAACAATCTCTGCATTGACATCATCCATTTCCGTCTCATCGTCCATCAGATCATCTTCTTCGGGCTTGAGATCCATCGCATCAACCTTTGCGCTAGCCATCATTGCAGGTGGGCAAGTTGTTTGGGCATGCAAGGTTTCCTTGGAATTCTTTGGCTTGAAATATATCTCTCGGTGCACCAAGGGACCATCTCCTTTTTCTCCCTTGGGCGATGGGAGATGAGTAGCAAGAATATGCCCTAGAATACTAGAAACTCTGCCCATCATGCCCGAAGGTTTTTACTGTATTTGGATAGAACTGCTATGGAACTGCTGCCATAAGTTAACGAGAATTTCCATTTTCTCCAGATGATGTTTGAAATGAAAATTGGGAGAGATAATATAACCGTCCACAAATCTTGGTTTAATGTGTATCAATGGAAGATCTCCTCGAGCCTTTCGTTGATGAATGACAATCTCCAGGGTTCGTGCGTAATGATCTGTTACCATTAAAGCTTACTAATTGCATACTTAAAAAAAAGTGCGAAGGTGGCGGTGATGACGAAGAGAGATTAAGAATTAGATATTTTGTAAAGGCGCCAACCGTTCAACGCACGAAAGAGATTGCATCATGTTTGAAATGAATACTTGGAAAGGATAACACTCTTCTATGCAAATCTTGGTTTAATTCGTATTAATGAAAAATCTGCTCCGACCTTCCAGACATTAATGACAATCTTAACGGTTCTTGCACGTTGAACTAATAGCATTAAAGCCTAATAATTGCATATCTAGAAAGAAGTACAAAGGTGGCGGGGATGGCGAAGAGCGACCAAGCATTGTACATTTCGTCCACCCACCAACCTGTGAAACAGATTCCAAGAAATGGCCAAGTATGGAAAGCGGTCGGGCGGGTTTAAAAAATAGGGTCACAAGATATACTCAGGAGATGTGAGGGGCCGATGGTCAAATCATATGTCACAATGACAGATTTCGGGCATAAATTTGTATATTGTGGAATTTTGGGTGTTGTTTGTATGTAGTGGAATAATGGAAGTGCAATGTTGAGCAAGGCTGGCCATGAACCGATGATGGTAACAATGGCCAAGTATGCAATGGACAAGCGGTTGGTTGGACTTGTGATATAAAAGCATTAGACATACTCGAAACATGAAATATTGACGGGCTTGAGAACATGGCCACAAGATCTACTTAGGAGACGTGTGGGCCCGATGGTCAAATTGTATCTACCCCAACCGTTGAATGCAAAATGCGTAACATGGAACAAGAGACAATGATGGATGTCGAGGGTCAATTTGTATATTGCGGAACTTCGGGTGTTGTATATAAAAGCAAGAGACATTCAGAAAAAGGACCAAGTAAACAAAAAGAAAAATAAAACGAGATAAAGGGAAATTTGCTTGCTAATTTGTAGATCGTAGAAGTTCAGGTGTTGTTTGCAGTCGACAGAACAATGGGGACACAATGTTAAACTCGCCTATTCAGGAACCCGACTATCCGAGAACCCGCGATCCAAAAAAATTGTTCAATATGAAACGGGGAAGCAGTCGGTCGGGTGGGTGATATAAAAGTAAAAGTGGAAATCTGAAGACCTGAATCTGCCAACTCCTGCGCCTAGACATTTTTAGAAAAACAAGTAAGCAACCAGAAAAGGAAAGCAGAGGGAAAAAAGAAAGGGGATGGCAATTTTTGGAAGTGGGAATTGGTGTAAGAAAGCCCCATTGATGGTCTTAACAGTAACTATGAAGTTCATTAAACATGTGAACAGGTTCTTCAATCAAGGAATAGATACAGTGAGCTAGTATTATAGTTTCCAGGATCTGTTTGTATAAGAGAAGCATCAAAAAGCTACAAGAAAATCAATTTTTGGATGTTAAGTAAAGTTATTGTACTGTCAGCTTCACCACAAGTATAACAACGATGAATTTGAATTTTAATGTCCTCTCATTGATATGATAGTTCCATTGGACTTTGCATAGTATATATTCTTTTGTTTCAAATTATTCTAGGAGATTAATTTTTCTAAGTTCATCGATCAAGGAAAAGTTCTAAAAACAAGATAAAGGGGAATTTGTTTGCTAATTTGTAGATCATGGAAGTCTGGGTGCTATTTGCAAGCGACATAACAATGGAAACACAATGTTGAACTCGCCTATCTGGGAACCTACGATCCAAAAAGTTTGTTCAATATGAAATGGGGAAGAGGTCGGTCGGGCTGGTGATATAAAAGTAAGTGGAAATATGAAGATGTGAATCCACCAACTCCCGCACCTAGACATTTTCTGAAAAACGAGTAAGTAAACATAAAGGGAAAGCAAGGGGCAAAAAGAAAGGGTATGGAAATTTTCAAAACTGGGAAATGGTGTAAGAAATCCCCATTGATGGTCTTAATAGTAACTATGAATTGCATTAAACATGTGAACATGTTCTTCAATCAAGGAATAGATACATCAAGCCATTCCTATAGTTTCCAGGATCTGTTTGTATAAGAGAAGCGTTGAAACGCTACAAGAAAATCAATTTTTGGATGTTTAAGTAAAGTTATTGTACTGCCATCTTCACCGAAAGTATAACAACGACAAATTTGAGTTTTAATGTCCTCTCGTTAATATGATAGTTCCATTGGACTTCGCAAAGTATATATTATTTTATTTCAAATTATTCCAGGAGATTAATTTTGCTAAGTTCATCGATCAAGGAAAAGTGCTAAAAATGAGATAAAGGGGAATTTGTTTGCTAATTTGTAGATCACGGAAGTCTGGGTGCTGTTTGCAGGCAACGAAACAATGGAAACACAATGTTGAACCTACCTATCCGAGAACCCACGATCCAAAAAGTTTGTTCAATATGAAATAGGGAAGTGATTGGCCAGGCTGGTGATATAAAAGGAACAATGGGGAGATGTGAAGACATGGATCCACCAACTCCCACACCTAGACATTTTCCAAAAAATGAGTAAGTAACCAGAAAGGGAAAGCAAAGCGAAAAAAGAAAGGGGATGGCAATTTTTGGAAGCACGAATTGGTGTAAGAAAGCCCCATTGATGGTCTTAACAGTAACTATGAAGAGCATTAAACATGTGAATAGGTTCTTCAATCAAGGAATATATACAACGAGCCATGCTTATAGTTTCCAGGATCTGTTTGTATAAGAGAAGCGTCGAAAAGCTACAAGAAAATTAATTTTGGGATGTCTAAGTAAAGTTATTGTACTATCATATTCACTTCAAGCATAACAACAATGAATTTGAATTTGAATGTCTTCTCATTGATATGATTGTTCAAGTGGAATTCACATAGTATATATTCTTTTATTTCAAAATTTTCCAGGAAATTAATTTTGCTAAGTTCATTGATCAAGGAAAAGTTCTAAAATGAGCCACCTACTACATTTGCGTCACAAAGCTTATACTAAAGTGCAAATCATGTCCTCTATAGTCTTTAAGATCATAGAAAAACTGTGAAGATCCTGAATGTATTATTAATTTCCAGAATGAAGCATACAACCAAGAACCAAGTAAACACCAAATGTAATGAAAGGTGAGTCAGAAGGCAACGCATGAACACAGAAGGCATCAAGAAAGATCCCACAAGGTTCCATAGAGCAGTACACATCCACCTTTGCATCAAACACGTTGATATATATAAAAAACACATCGTGGCATTGGTTTTCTCTTACATCTGGTATATGTTCCCACGAGAAAATAACCGGGGCCATAGGACATGAACAAAAGTCTGCCAAACACAAGACAACACAAAACCAGCAGAGCTTCGCCACTATACGCTAGCTATAACCAAACCTCAAAATGGGGAACAAGAAAGTTGTTGATTACTATTTTACCATTAAGCAAGATCACTATGGACATTTTCTTTTGATAGTGCCATGGTCTATCACTACCAATTTTAACAATGCCAAATTTCCAATATTATTCGAAATGCGTGATGGTTTTGCCTAGAGGAGCAAGCTATTTCGATGGTTCAAAAGATGGGCCTGCGTTATTTACAGTTGGATACTTTTTATGGGGTTTTCTCTCATGCTTCCCATTTCTATATTGAACAATCTTATGTGCGTGTACATTACCAACAACCGCACCTGTCTGTATGAATTCCAATGCCCAAACTCCCCAATCTCTATAGTGAGATCTGAAAATATCAAGATCATGTTTCAATCCATGCTGAGTCCTTTTTTTTTTTCAATTAGGGAATCGAGAAAATGAAGATACCATACCATAAATGTATAGTTGGAGACCATTTTTTTTATTCGGGTAACCAAAAAAAATTGCAGAAATCCTTACACGGATATATAGTTGGAAAACAATTGTCCAATTTAGGCACCCAAAAACGTGCAGACTCCATCAAAACCACAACCAACCACCATTTTTTTTTTTAATTTGCACACCGCAACAAATATGCAAAATTCTTACTGGGAGATGCAAGAAAAACATCAAAATAACAACATCGATTGCATTTGTAATTGTATTATCCTTCTTTCAAGTGTACAAGAAGACATAAAATATCTGGAAATAGAATTTTACAACTATAGATGTAAACTCTGAAGAACTTGACTCCAACGAACATTCATCTGGGTGTTGAAGAAAAATAACAGACACACATGAGATATTTTTGTTTCCTACCAAAGATTGATATGATTTTTTTTTC
This sequence comes from Picea sitchensis, assembly GCA_010110895.2. Classification (NCBI taxonomy): domain Eukaryota; kingdom Viridiplantae; phylum Streptophyta; class Pinopsida; order Pinales; family Pinaceae; genus Picea; species Picea sitchensis. The sequence goes on along the minus strand of SNQJ01S0007985.1, from coordinate 62,395 downwards.
CTTTCAACCGATATGCAATATTGCATTGTCCTCATTTAAGGTAAATTTGCTATGTATCCGAAAGTCGCGCAACATGTAGACACTTTTTGCCTTTTTTTGTGGGTATGATTCATATGAAAATTTTGCTAACCCAGGAAGCACATCTTGTAACAGAGGTTGTCTAATTGTACAATGCACGGTTGTGTTGCCCACGGTTCAGATGGCAACATTGAGGCAATGTCTATATATGTATGGACATTTTTTTACTGCATCGCAGACAATCAATTGTATCATCACTTATGAAAGCATAAGCATAAGCAGGAGAGTTGCATTTCACACATACATGCTCGAAGGGGGTCGAGTACGCATTTGCTGCAACCAAAACACCCTCAACCTTGAAACGTGAGCATAACAGTTAATATATTGAACAATATAATATACAATTGCACAAAAGAAAGAATAATAATAATAAAAAAAACTGCAGAAGTTTGGTGAAGGTTATTTGTATGAGAAAAGTGAGGATAAATCTATAGATGTTTACGCACAACAGTTATAGAGCTGGTTAGTTTTTTGAGATCTTGTACTATGTCTGCTCGCAATTCTGTTACAAATGTTGCTTGGGTTGTGCGAAAGATCCTTTATTTAACATCTCTTTTTTTTGTTATATTTTTGAAGAGCATAAGTGGAAATTGCCCTTTATGCACTTGTTGTTCCATTGAAAAAAACAAATTTGAATAGGTATCGAACAATTGCAGTTGCAACATGGAACAATGCAATATTTGTGTAACTTAACCGAGATACATGGACATGCAAAAGTAAAGGACAAAACTGGATATGGAGAACGATACCATTGCCTTGTCGTTATATGAATCTTCATATTTTATATGGAGAATGTGTTGTGAACCAAGTTTTCTCTTGAGTGTGACAATTGCGCCAATAGTTCTGATTGGGTAAATGTTGTTTCTCTGTGCAAGTTAGCTGATAGTTGCGTCCGAGACGAAACAACATTTTGAAAAAATAGCTGGAATTTTTTCCACAATACTTGTTTCGTTGAGCGATATAATCCAATCACAATCACCACGATCATATAATGTTTTGGGAAATATATTAAAATTTGTAATGGGTATCCCATTACCTAGAAATATCTTTTATGCATGTTTTTGGACAAGTTGTGTGGGAATAGTCAGTGTGACTGTCATTAGGGCCTCCTTATCTATCATGTCAGTATGCATAATGGATCTAGTTTTGTTTTCATTGTCCAAGTAGGTGCTATAGATGACCATTATGTCCTTGATGAACACTTGTCCAGTTCGTCGGTTGTTCAAGCCCTCTATTGATAGTATTTTGGGTGTTACAAGTTTAGACCCGGTGACATTTTTTGAACAGGAAAAGTAATGTGAATGGTAGTGTGCATTATTTTTTTTGTTTTTTGTTTTCCCTGGCATAAATGTACAAGTAGACGCACAACTTGGATGAAATATGGAGCCAGAGTTTTGCAACCGGACCTCTTAGTCTGCAGAACATGCACTATGTTTGGCATCTCGCTTGCACTTGTTGATACTTCTTGTGAGCTACAAAGTATGTGTTTTAGATGGCATGAGCATATTCACCATGCCATAGATGAATACAAAACTAAGGATATTTGTTTGGTAAACATATGGGGAACAAAATGTATGCATATTTACCTTTGGCCTTGTTGGTCTGCTGATGTTTGGGATGATTGACTGTTGATGGCCATGTCACTAGTCCAACTTTTTCTGATGCAAGCATGTGTAGATGAACATCATAAGGAATAAACAAGCATGTGCATTTTATATTGTCCATAATTGTTCTTAATGTCACATGCAGGGTCCAAGGAGATGGAATATGAAATAGGGTGTGAAGGGATACTCAGGAAACATGAGGACCCAAGGGTCAAATTGTATGCCTCAGATTTTTTGACTGAAAAAATGTGTAACAGTAAACAGGGCATGATGGCGGTGTACAAAGACCAATCTTGAGGCACACTCTTGAACCCGCCAACACGACACTCGCAATCGACAAAGTGGGTAAGTATGGAATAAGGTAGAAGCATGACCATAAATGTGAACAAGTGAGTCTGCCAACCCACACACCAAGGCATTTTCAGAAATATGACTAAACAGAGAAAGCAAAAAGTAAAAGGGATAATAGAAAATGGAAAAATTAGAAATGGGGAGGGCAGAAAGGCCCATTGTTGCCAAATCATTGTTTTCTAGTCCAATATTATATGCCCCCACCCGTTTCGTATGTTTAATTTACTACCACAATTGGTATACCTTTTCGAAGATTGTACCATAGACCCCTTTGCTGTCGCATATAAGAATTCATCTTCCTGTCCAACCAATCTGTTTCTTTCAATGTAGCAACACCGAACATACAGTGGCCATGAAGGAAAGTTAGTATGCAGAAAGACATGTAAAAGAAAGAAATACAGTTCTATTTATTTCAATGTAGCAGCAAAGAGAATACGATTCACATGCGAATAAGTAGAAAGATATGTAGTATAAACACAGAGTAAAAAAGGTGCAAAGTAGTAGAACAAGTAGAATAAATACATAGACAATAAATGAAATACTAAACACTAGAATATGAAATAAGAGTACAGGTACGCACCTCTATAAGTCCTCCTCTACATTCGCGCCAAAGAGTCCATTGTCCTCTCCAGCCACTCTGTTTTTTTAAATGTAGCAATGCAGGAAAAATACAATGGAAATGAAGGAAGTTAATATGCAGGAAGACATGTAATGAAGATAAGTAATTATGTAGGAAGGTACGCAATATCTACATACAATAAACTAGGTGAACACATATAGAAACAATAAATGAAATACAAAACAACATAATATGAAATAATAGTACATGCATGTACCTTTGTATCTCCTCTTCCAACACTGTAGTTAAGACTCCTTCGTTTTCTCCAACTATTCTGTTTGTTTGAATGTGGGAACACACAAAATACAATGAACATGAATGGAAGCTGGTATGCAGCGGAGAACAAGTAATATGTACATACAGTAAATGAGAATCAATGAATAGAATAAAAGATAGTTAGAAACATGAACCTTTTCTTTTCGCCATCCATGGTTGTAAATATATAAATCTTTTCTCTGCCCAAAATATATTACAAGCCACAAAATATTAAGAAATTGCATGGCCACAACTAAATGCTTTTGGTTTTCTGTAGCAAAGTATCTAGATATGCTTCTAGACATGGAAATATAATTTTGCAGTATCTTTGGTGTACATATCATATATCAAGTACAAGACAAATTGTATCGTGGTCACACCAGTCTGTGTAGAGGATAAAGAAGTTGTATTGTGATATGGGCACATTTCACCATATATGGTTAATAAGTGTGTTTTGCACATGTTTTATTTTAACAAAAAGACAATGGATATTGAAATTGCACATGTAGTTGTCCAATTATTTCTTATGCCACAATTTTGTATCATGTCAACACTGAAGTATCAACAAATTTTTACAGCAGAATAGGCGGGTACGGAATAGGCGCCAAATATCGACTTCGCCAGACACGATAAACAACACAACCACAGGTCCACTCGCGGGTGCAGGACCCGAAGATTGCAAAGCACAAAAAAAAACAAAAAAAACAGCTCCAATTGCCGACGTAGGACCCCAACCCTGCAAAGCTGAAGTAAACAAAAGAAAACAACAAGCACCAAACCAACGAGAAAGCACCAATATGTCGAACTGCAGCCCCAGGGCCCCAAACTCACAAACTTGAGCCAAACAACAACAACCAGCAACCGACGAACCAGGGAACAAGAAACAACCACTGAACTAGTAAACAACATATGTATCTCCAATGATTACCAAACTACAACATAAGCACATACGGAACCAAAAACATATGACGAGCATGCCAGTAGAAATAAACAAACATTCTTACTTGCAAACTGCAAACACTGAACATCAAAGAAGGAGTAGAAAATGAAGCTATGGCATCGAAAATTACTCTGAAATGATGAACGAAAGAAGCGCAGGCCGAATTTTGGGTGCAACACCTGGACCCCGCAAAGTAAAAAAAAACAAAAAAAACAGATCCAACTGCGAATGCAGGACCCCAACCTTGCAAAGTTTAACCAAACAATAACAAGCAACAACCGATGAACCAACGAAGAAGAAGCACCCACCGAACCAGTAAACAATGTATGTAGCTTCAACGATCACAAAATTACATTCCAAGCCTAGAATAAGTATGAAACATGCAATGCCTATTCAACTGGCGATGGAAAACAATATTGTCCAAATTCACTGCAACATTGTATGGAAAATTTCGAGGAAAAATGTACTTCGAGAAGCCTTTTTAGGTAAAAATTTAAGGTTGTCAGGTTGTCTAAGGGCCTCGCGGTATGCAAACATTTAAGTTGTCAGTCCTGTTTCAGGACCTCGCGCCATGTAAACATTTAAGTTGTCAGGCCTATTCAAGCACCTCAAAAAAAGTGTCAATGATCTAAACCTTCGGTATGCAAACATTTAAATACAAATACACTAATAAAAATTATAAAAGATGTCAGGCATATTCAAGCACCTCAAAAAAAGTGTCAATGATCTAAACCTTTGGTATGCAAACATTTCAATACAAATACACTAATAAAAATAATAATAGGACAAATACACTAATAAAAAAAACAATGCCCATGCTCAGAACTTTCGGTTTGTAAACATTTTAGTAAAAATGTAACAAAAATTAAAAAGGAGCGTCTAAGCTCAAAACTTTGGATATCTATACATTTATAACATTGGGAACAACAAAGCTGGCAATAAGACCTCGAATATATTCTCCAATGAGACGATGACATATAAGTTTTTATTTTTTATATAAAAAATAATGTTTTTACTTCTATAGTACAAACAATACAGATGATGCCGAAAATTTATAGTCAAAGGACATATTAATATGAATTCAATGAATTATTGATCGTTGTAGTCCCCATGTGCCTTCAACAGGGACTAATAACGTTGTCGCTTCCTTGTTGATGATTAAAAGACAAAAAAGGGCCTTCCCAACAAAATCTCATTCTCCACCTATTCTCAAAACACATTGAATTTATCTCCCAAAGGAAAGTGAAGTTGGTTTGAACTCTATGCAAAATATTTACCATAATTTTCCTCCTATTAGTGAAAGACCACGACAATATGGTGATCAGACATAAAATGTCCCAAGGTAAAGGTTAAGCAAGTAGGTAATTATCTAGTCATGTCCTTGTATATTTTGGTACACGATTAATATGAAGTCAATGAATTATCGATCGCTATAGTCCCTATGCACCTTCGGCATGGACTAATAACGTTGTTGCTTCCTTGTTGATCATTAAAAGACAAAAAAGGGCCTTCCCAACAAAATCCCATTCTTCGCCTATTCTCAAACACATTGAATTTATCTCCCAAAGGAAAGTGAAGTTGGTTTGAACTCTATGCAAAATATTTACCATAATTTTCCTCCTATTAGTGAAAGACCACGACAAGATGGTGATCAGACATAAAATGTCCCAAGGTAAAGTTTAAGCAAGTAGGTAATTATCTAGTCATGTCCTTGTATGTTTTGGTACACGATTAAGGATCCACTCCTTTGTTGGCTTTGTTTATATTGCTAGGGATAAGTTTTTGATACATTTAATCTTACTTGAATGTTTGTTTTTCCACCCCTCCTTCCTCATCCACATTGCAAGGTTGATCTTGGGTAAGATGAATCATGATAGAATATGGATCTAAGCCCTTATCCTTTACCATAGTTTTTACATCTTGGTTAGGAAAGAATGAACTATGACAAACTCTTGTTGGCAGCTCTGTCATCTATAAAAAAAACTCATGGCATAACTATGAGCCATATTAGATAGTGAAAAATTGGATTGACATAAGGTAGGATGAGGTTTATTATTAGGGCAATCCCTAATTTGATGGTCCTCAGATGGACATGTGAAAAACACTTGGAATATTTCAGTGTTTAACTGTCTACAAATGTGAACTATATGGTGTAAAAAGATTCAAATTCTAGGGAAAAGTTTTGTTCAAATCCACTTTGATACAAACTCTTGGAATAGAAAGAAATGGATTTTGGTTATCATTGTTGATTAACACTTCAACAAAATTTTGGGAAAACACATCACTAATTTTTTTTGTATTTGTTGAGAGGCTATGGAACTCAATCCAAATAGAACATCATTCCCATTTAACATCCATTAGATTAAATTTATGCCTCCAATATTAGATATAAGACAAATAAGCAATAATCATCCATGTCCCATATTGCAATTTATAACAAGTTACAACATTAGAATTTATATATATATATAACCGAGTTCTCATTAGCTAGTTTTAAATGCATCACCCATTAAAAACTTAACCATCCATTATTCTATGAAGAAATCATAAAACAATCCATGGCTGCTCTAAGTTTTCTCATTCTCTCTTCATACTCTTCACCATCCTCAAAGAAAATGTTAAAACCCTTGTCACACTCTCTCTAATCTACCTCTTCAAAGTCCATGTGGTCCATTTTAAATTGATATATCCTTTATAATAATCTATATATCCTTTCATTTGAGATAAAAAAAAACATTTTTTAGTGGAATTTTATTATGAATTTATTTTGGCTTCATGACTGATACCATAATTATTTCCGAGTATTCAAGAAACTATATTCATCAAATATGGACCATTTTGAATTTATTGTATTGAATTTTCCCCAAACCTAACATATATGAATTTGTTGATCATATGAACTATTATTCATGTCGGAACAATGTATAGGATGAATCTACTATGGTTGCTGACACGTGTGATGAATAAAGTGACCCTATCTCCCTTTATAGGACCAAAATATCCATACCCACAATTTAAGCTTTAGTATCCAACACATAGCTCTCAAATTTGATAGTCTATTTGGGCTTTGATATGATATTACTTGGTAACACAAGTTGAATTAAATCCCTACAAATTAGACAAATTTGTAGAGAGAGGTGCATCGGGGAAGGGAAGAACCTAAATAATGGGTGATTCATTTACTTGAATTACACATTTGACATTTTGGGATTTTGATTCTTGATTTGTAAATTGAATAGGATTCATGTCAGCTAGATCCACTAAAATTCTTGTAAGGATAGGTCTTTGGGTTGTATCACTTATCAACTACACCAACATAAAATAATTATTAAGTGAAATACTTTCATATGATCTCTCACAAGAGAATATAGTTCATTTGTAACTTCCCTAGCAATGAAGGAAGATTCAGTAAGCATGATGTTGCCCAAGTCTAGGTTCATATGTGAACAAACCTAGAATTCTAGTAGTGGGGAAATATTTAACCATCAAATTAATGGCCTCAAATTCCCACTAGGTTGCAAGACCACAAATCCCTTTGAGGTAGACTTCATTCCTCCTTTATTATTAATTAATGTATCTTCCACATAGTATCCAAAACTGAATTAGAAGGGGGAGGATGTGTAGAAATCATGATCACACACACACACACACACACACATATACGAAAACACAAGATCCAGAACAACAATGACGATCAATCAATAGACACAACATTCACACAATAGACACAACATTTTATGTGGTAAAATCCTTAGCAGGAAAACATCCACAAGACAATGGGAGATCAATATTCTATTGCTCAAACAAAGAGAATACATATTCCTAACAACAAGCTTACAATGGATGAGTTATCCTTGCCTCTACGGGCTTACGTATTTATATCACAGCCTCCATAGTTACAACAAACTGAAATATTAAATACATGAACATTCAAAACTCTATTTTGGGTTGATTTGTTTCAACAATAATAAGAATAATAGGAACTATATGACTTGTATGAAAATGCAGTAGAGAGATTACAAGAACCCCCTTATCCTATTCATAGATAATTGGTTGTCACTACTCAACAATCTCCACCTTGACAACAATTTACCTAATCCCTTGCCATGGTTTATTCATCACCTTTTCTGCAAGACAAGAGAAGTAAAACACCACTACAAATTCTCTAACAATACTGGTTTCATGAACATGTCTGCACAATTTTCTCGAGTATATACCACTCCACCTCCATCAATTACTTTCCTTACAAAATGATTCCTTGTCACATTTTGATATCTTGGATTGTTAGTCAAATGCACAATGCTTTGACTACCACAAAACACCATATCCTGTACTTTTCCAAACTTACCCAATGGATCCTTGCAATTATGTGAGACATAACATGAGGTAGATCTCCTCCCGTGCAAATCTCTTGCAAGCTATGAATCAACATAACCACGGACTAAATCATTGTAACCACTATAGGTGATACTCGTTCCTCTAAGACACTGAAGCACCCATTCCCAATGCTCTTTACCTAGATTTTCCATATGTCCACTGAAAACACCATCTGCTACAAGTGAAATATTCAATCCTGACCATTTCATCACATACATACTTCCTACTATACTTTCATACGATATACAAGACAAAACCTTTTCTTCCTCATAACCAGGACATAAACTTGAATAAAGCTTACAATGGAAAAATAAAAGGATATTTACTGGTTTCACAATGTTCATACTGAACCTCATCAATATCTTCTCCATAGTTTTTTTTTGTGATAACCACAAGTTACCATTATTCCCATCTTTGTATACTTCTATGCCCAAGATTTTTTTTTCCGCTTCTCGATCCTTTATCTAAAATGTCTTATCCAACTGAGCCTTTAACCTCCTGATTTCAATCATGCTTTGGCTTGCAACAACCATATGATAAACACATAACATCAATGTAACGAATGTACCATAAACACAATGGTTATAGTTATTTCTTAACAAATGTTTTCTCACCATGGAGGAATCTAACATCTTGTATCATTTCCTAGGTACCTTTAGGCCATACAATGATTCCTTGAGTTTGCAAACAAATTCCTCTTTGCGATCCTTAACTACTTCTAACTATTCCATGTACATATCTCTGCTAATGATGATTTTGTGGGCAATAGGATCCCACAATCTACATCCATTAACTTCATCACCATAACCAACAGAGATATAAAACTTGCAAAAATTCAAAGATTGAAAGTGTGGAAGTAACTTACGGTTTACTAGAATGTCCAACTTCTTCTTGCTCATATGGCCCAGTCACTAACGCCATAAACAAGTAGGTACACTTTCTTACGTAGATACCATTGTTTCTTTTCTTACTTCAGTACTTCCTTCCATCTTGTAAAGGTTCCCAATCTTTGTAGCCTTCATTACCACCACACTTCCCTTAGACACCTTCAATGCTCCACCTTGACATATATATTTATACCCACCAAAATCCAAAACTCCCAAAGAAACAAAATTATTTTTAAGTTCTGGTACATGTCTAACATCTATCAACATTCTTACAATACCATCGAACATCTTAATCTTAATGCTCTCAATCCGATAAGTTTTACCAAAAATATCATTTCCCATAAAAAAAAACACTGTCATCTATATATTGGTAAGATGAAAACCAACTTCTATGTGAACACATGTGATGTGAAGCACCAGAATCTAACAACCATTCTTCTTGATATTGTGAGATACTATAGACAGATAAAACTTCATCAACCATACCTGAACCTGATTCAACCAGATTTGCTTCCTTTTTGGAGTCATCCTCAGATTCTTTCCTTTTCTATCAACTTTTCTTGAGATGCCCTACTTTGTGGCAGTACCAACATCTTCCCTTACCCTTTTTGCCTTTTGACTTAGATCTAGATGTTCCACTTGAACCTTCCCCCTTTCTTTGGACCAACTTCTAGCCACCATTGCTTCTAGTGTTGAGGTTTCTAAACTGGATCTTCTCCGCACCTCCTCAGACAATAGGGCTCCCACAACAATATCATATTCAATGGTGTATGTTGTGATAAACCACATAGATGTAACTAAATGATCTCAAGATTTAGGTAATGAACACAATAGCGTGACTGCCTTGTCTTCATCATCGTATTTTACATCCATACTAGTTAATTGATAAATTAGAATATTGAAAACATTTAAATGATCGACAATTTTTTACCTTCTTTCATCTGTAAGTTATACAAATGCCTCTTCAAGTAGATTCTTTTTGTCAAGGAATTTGTCATGTAAAGGCTTTCCATTCTGCTCCATAAGCCCGCTGTCGTCTCCTCTCCAACAATGTCAAACAAAACTTCACCTGCCAAACACAAATGGATGGTACTAAGAGATCTCGAATCCAAATCTTCCTAGTCCTCGTCTGTCATACCCACCAGTCTCTTTGTCTTTCTCACTAAGGTTTTGTGCAATCCTTATTGCACCAACAAATATCGCATCTTTAGTTTCTACAACTCAAAGCTAATTTTTCCATTAAAATTCTCCACTTCGAACTTAGCACTTGACAACTTCACCATTTGATGCACAAAACATACACCGGATCCAAGCACAGTCACTGCAAATTTAAAAACAAGACTAGAATATCATATACTTCTTAACAATAACCAAACACTCTCAACCAAAACCTTGATGCCAAGCTTGAATTCACCCTTTTTACATGAGCTTATATTCATCATACAAAATCTATTCCCCTTTTTAATGATTCAACATAAGCTTATACACGATTTAAAAAAAATATCATAAGCTTATAACAATAAAAAAAAAATGATTTCTTTAATAAATGAACATACGCTTATAAAAGAAGGCGTTGGCTAAACGTTCTGCCTCGATGTAAATTTGGACAAAAATGGATTCAACTTAATGAAAAACCCTTGAGGCACTAGGATTATACAAAGTTGGCCATTTGCGATCCAACCATTCATCACCAAATTTCGGATAAAATCAAAAGAAAAAATTGCCAAAAAACCTCCAAAAATAGAACGTTTAGACTAATGCTAAATAAATAGTGACATTGTCACCTTCACTTCCCAAATAGAGCTTCACCTCTTGTCGACTCCACCTGTTTAATGATGGCTCCAACACTCTTGTCGACTCTACCTCCCATCCACTGACAAATGCCACCGCGACTTTAATTACTTTGATCTTCCACGAAACTTCATCCAACCTCAGTCTCAGTCGTGATCCAACTTTAATGGCTTCCTACCTGGATGGTCTCTCTTCCAGGCAACGATCTATGGCAATCTAATCATTGATGTCCAATCATTTCTTCAACCAGGTGCACAGTCGATGAATAGGACTAAATCCACAGTCGATGGATAGCAGAACTTCCACTCAGTCGTTTCGAGCGATCAACTAGTGAAAGAAAACTCAGTGGCAACAACAATTTATCAGCTCAATTCAATATTGTCGTGGCTCCACCGGATCAGGTCTCAACTTTGACGGTCTCTCTCCTCTGCTGCCTCACGCCCGCAATATTCACGCTGTCATGACATCCATCCTCAGCCGATCAACGACTCCTTTACGCAAACAGTCTCTAATGGCTTCCTACCTGGATGGTCTCTCTTCCAGGCAACGATCTATGGCAATCTAATCATTTCTTCAACCAGGTGCACAGTCGATGAAGAGGACTAAATCCACAGTCGATGGATAGCAGAACTTCCACTCAGTCGTTTCGAGCAATCAACTAGTGAAAGAAAACTCAGTGGCAACAACAATTTATCAGCTCAATTCAATATTGTCGTGGCTCCACCGGATCAGGTCTCAACTTCCACGGTCTCTCTCCTCTGCTGCCTCACTTCCGCAGTATTCACGCTGTCATGACATCCATCCTCAGCCGATCAACGACTCCTTTACGCAAACAGTCTCTACCAAATCGAACCTCTACTGCAATCTTACATCCGTCGCAACCTCCTCCATCTTTTCTTCCTGTTCAAAGCTCTGATATGTGTGCCAAATCCTATGTGGCTGTCTGTAGTTCTTTCAACTCTACGTTCTGATACCACCAATTATGATCACTCAATAGACACAACATTCACACAATAGACACAGCATTTTATGTGGTAAAACCGTTAACAGGAAAACATCCACGAGACAATGGGAGATCGATATTCTATTGCTCAAACAAAGAAATTACATATGCCTAACAACATGCTTACAACCCATGACTTATGCTTTCCTCTACGGGCTTACATATTTATATCACAACCTCCACAGTTACAACAAACTGAAATATTAAATACATGAACAACCAAAACTCTATTCCGGGTTGATTTGTTTCAACAATAATCAGAATAATAGGAACTGTATGACTTGTATGAAATTGCCATAGAGATAGTATAGGAACCACCTTATGAATAATTGGTTGTCACCACTCAACATGATGGAGGATGAAGTAAATATCGGAGGCATGGAAAACATAGATGATAGGGTTTCTTTAGGGAAAATACATGCATTGCTTCTTTTAACTCAGTTGGAATCCCCATGCTAGGAGAATAGTTAGTTGAAGTTGTCAAGGATTTAGAAATGAGAACTTTGATAAGATATTTTTATGGTCCCAAATTAGAGCTCTTCAAATTGGTAGAGTGGATCAGGTCGAAGTGGGTGGTTGCAACTAGAGGCAAGGTCGAGATTGCCCAGATACAAAGGGGATTTTTTACATTTTTTTTTGAAAATGAGGTGGATAAGTAGGTGGTTCTCATTAGGGGTCTTTGGAGCTATGAATCTTATGGTATAGTTTTACTACCTTTATATGACTCATTCAATTTGAATTGTGTGCTTCTTGTGGGTTCGTCTTCCTAGTTTTCACTTGCATTTATTATAGCAGAACATCCCGAGGACAATGAGCATTCCTAGGGTTCTAGTTTTGACATCTCTTACAGGTGGTCTTCTGGAAGAAATAGTCTTTTAATAGGGCAATCAGGTTCAATATCATATGGTAGACAATGGAAATATCCCATTTCACCATAGATTATGTCAATCATACGATCACATGTTTCATGATTTTCTAAGAAAATCCTAATGTAAAAGGATTAAATCTTATGAAGGAAAGATGATGGAACCAAGAAGATCCTTATGTTCTAGTTGTGTGGGTATTTTCCCAACCGATGAGGTAGTAGTAGTTATTGATGGTATGAAGGATGAAGGCACTATGTCTTCAAGTTTGATGCATCGATTCACTATGATTATTAAGACGTCTTATAAGTAAAACCTTTAAGATTCCTCCATCATATTCTTATAAGGAAGCTAGGGTATTAGATGCTTTGATTACCTCCACATGCAAGGAGAATATCTTTCTACCCCATAAGTTATGGTTTTAGGTCTCCACAAAGGAAAAGGTTTGTGATTTCATTAGTGGGGAGGTCATAACTTTGGACACATTGCAGGGATTGAGAGGAAAATGGGGATGGTAAAGTCTTTTTTTTTTTATTAATAATCCATGAGGTGGAAACCCTCATTTTGAAATTGAAGATAAGCTTAAAAATGAGGAGTAGTCAAATACTGGTTTGGGAGACTTAGAACATTATCCTTTGCATGGAAGGGAGATGTAGTCAAGCAATGGATTATAGTGGTTGATTATCCAAAAGAATGATTTCCAGTCTAGATTGAACTATGATAACCTTTGATATTGTGTTTCCCAATTTGAATGAGATATTTGTCTTCCATATAGGGTACGAAGTAGAGTTGAAGGTAGCAATCATTCGTGTAGGAGTGGATTCGATGGTCGATGACACATTGGGTAAACCCTCCTAGATTATAGAAAATGAAAAATCCTTTTCAATGGCCTCCAACTACAACTTCATTAATATGTTTCCAGGTCTAAATATGGAGGATGTGAGGTTTTTGGATGAGGTATCATTGTGGAGCACATATATGTCTTGTTTAGAGCATGTTTGTTCTCTAGATCCTGGTTCTTCTAACTTGGCATGCTTAGGTAAGAATGGTTAATACTTAAATCTAGTAATGTATCCTTATGTGCTAGAATCTTTTTCTTTGATTAACTCTCACACTTAGAGCTTGAAATAAAGCTCAAATAAATGTGGGAGAATATGATCATTTTTTGGTGGGAACATGATCTCCCTTCAACTTCTCGCCTTATGATGAGAATTATTTTTTGATTGGTAGTTCTTTGAATGGAATCAATGGATGCACAACGTTTTTTGAAAATATTTTTGTTCAAGGGCCTACTGGTCGTTATATATATTTGAATATACTAGAGAGTATTGATTGTTAATGGTCCCATTGTGATTTCATCTCGAAGCTTATCAAACACCATTTTTTCTTGTTTGATAGATTTCTTTCTAGATGTTCTAGAACATCCAAGTTGAGGCTTGTGTTCTTCACTATATCCTCTTCATAGTGTGATCTATGTATTTTTCTATTTGGAGCAGTTCTCTTGATTAGTCAAATTTCTAGACTTTTTCTTGGTAAAGAAAAGGATAAAAAACTCAATTGCATTGTTTCATTGAATACATTATTCATTTTTATTAAATGTTAGAATATATTAATTCATATATTCGTTGAAATTCTCACTTATTTGATTAAAATAAAAACTGAAAATATGTATAATTGGAAGAGACAAAGAGAAGGCAAGTAACAATGTAGAGACACTAATTAAATTAGTAAAAAATAAAGAGCAATATTAGTTGAAACATTTTTTACATAGTCTATATTATAAACAATATCGAATTAGAAATTGAATACCCTTGTACACCCTCAATAGGAAAATTAAGGTAATCCAATAATAGAGGATGCACAATTTCACAATAATAATTTTGGATATGAGCATTAGCAGGAGGGAAATGTGCAAGACAACTGATAAGAAAACTAAGGAGAAATTGCAAGAACAAAACAATGTATCAATCAAAGGAGATTGAACTGGGACACATGTTGATCATGAGGAAGATCAGACAACTTATAGCTTTGCATATATCAATAACCCCTAGAGAATAACACCTATGATTGGGAAAATATAGTGCATGTTGCTTGGAAAGAATGTACCACCTAACTTCAATACCAATCATTGAAATAGTCCACCTCCAAGCATTTCTTATGATTATGAGGGAGATGGACCAACATAATGAATATTGATTCTGGGTAGCTAAAGAATCAGATTTTGGGCCACACATTTAGGGTTAACATTTTCTCAATATAAGATATAACTGGAGCATACCAAGATTCTATTGTTAATCATCTCAATAATTTTTGGCATTGTAGGAGGCTAACCAATGTTATAATACTTTATAAAGGACATCGATGTTAGAGGTTGATATAAAATTCCATTTAGGAAATATTATGAACAATGGGTGAGTCCTTGCATAGGACCCCTTTAATTCTTAGAGTTATGAATAAATGAGGCACCACATGTGAAAATTTACACAAACCTTGAGATACTAGTAGTTCAATTGGTTGGCATGTTCTTCACCCCAACCTTATTATTTGACACTTTTCTATAAGGGAAAAAGTACCTTGATTAATTGTCCTTTCTGACAACCACCTCCATTTAATGAATGGACTTCTTATGCACCATAGTTTAATTCTCAAGAGGCCAAAAATAATGAATGGTTTGAACACTATATAATGTATGTCCCTTCACCCAAGCCACCCTTCCACCTCCATCTAAAGGCGATGAAGTCAATAATGGTGATCAATAACCTCTCTTGGGTCTTGTAGTTTACCTAAGGAGGTAATATGGGGTACCTAGGGAGGTACCCAATGGGACTAATAAAAGATATACAACCATGAACATGTAATAGTGTGAACACAATAAAGGTGAGAAGGCTTTCAGCTAGAAGGTTCTACCTATTAGAATATTCCTTCTTTAGAATGTTCCTAGGGGTTAAAAAGTGATAGAAAAAGAGGTGTAAGAAATGTATTGGGGAATAGTGAAGAATATTGTTATTGTAAAAAGAAAGTGTTTCATGAGGATTGTGTTCCTTCCATAAGGAATAATATATGGTGTTACCCTACCTCAAGGGTTTTGTCTACATTCTTGTGTTGAATATTTGGTGAATGGTTTGGTTTATTATTGTTGATATTAAGGGTTATTTCTGAAGCTATATTTGCATATCTACCCAGGTACATAAAATTTGGTATCAAAGCTCTTTATTTGGTCAAATAAATGAAGAAAATTTTGGTTCTTTTTGCATATTTTTTCTAGGGGAAAAAGGGGGCGGCACAATTCAGACTCAATTATGAAACTTTCTACACAGAATTTGAAGAAACAAATTGGATATTTGAATTCCTCTTGGGAAAAATACCTAATTTATAAAAAAAACATCGACCGAATGGGGTTCGAGAAGTGAAGTTATCATGATTTTAAAATCTACTAATTTTCAGGGTTTTTCCGTGAACGGTCGCACATTTTTGATTTCTGTAGCACCTGGGGAATATCGACACTTCCAGAGCTCTAATTTAGAAGATTGTTTTTTTTTAAATGGGCTATTTTTTAAAGAGGAACTCAGATCTGTAATTTTTTTGGGGTAAATTCAGCCCTGGGTGCTACAGAAATCAACAAAATCGTGTGGTCGTCCGCGGAAAACCCCCGAAAATTAGCATATTTTAAAATGATGATAACTTCACTTCCCACACTCCGTTTTGGCTGATTTGTGTTTTGAAATTTGGTATTTTTCCGAGAGGAATTCAAATATCCAATTTATTTATGCAAATTTTGTGTATAAATTCTCATAATTGAGTATGAAATGCGCTGCACCCTTTTTCCCCTAGAAAAAAATTGCAAAAAGAACCAAAATTTTCTTCTTTTCTTCGGTGAAAGAAAGAGATCCGATACCAAATGTTATGTACCTGAGTAGATATGAAAATATAACTTTAGAAACAACCCTGAATATCAATAAGAATAAACCAAACCATTCACCAAATATTCAACACAAGAATGTAGACAAAACCCTTGAGGTAGGGTAACACCATATATTATTCCTTATGGAAGGAATGCACTCCTCAAGCAATACTTGTTTGTTACAATATATATATTCTTCATTATGCACCAATACATTGCTTACACTTCTCTCTCTCTCTCTCTCTCTCTCTCTCTCTCTCTCCTAGGAACATTCTAGAGAAGTAATATTCTAGTAGGTGGAACCTTCTAGAAATCCTCCTCACCTTTATTCTGTTCACACTATTACATGTACATGTCCATATATCTATTATTAGTCCCATTGGGTACCTCCCTAGGCACTCCATATTGCCTCCCTAAGTATACTACAGACCCAAAAGGTAATATTTCACCCCATGATTGTTATGGAACAAGATTTACTAAAGGATAGTCAGAGGAAATGATGAGACAATTTTAGCTAAGTATGGATTTCAAGTGACCCTAACTCCCTCTATAGGAACAAAAAATATAGACCCATGAATTAAGATTTAATATCTAACACATATCTTTCAAATTTCATAGTCTCTTTGGGCTTGATAATTTATTGCTTGACAACCCAAGTTGAATTAAGCCCTACAAATTAGACAAACTTGTAGAGTGAGGTGCAACGGGTAAGGGAAGAACTTGAATGACATGTGATTCATTAACTTGAGTTACCCATTTGAAATTTTGGGCATTTCATTATTTGTTTTATTAGTAAGAAGTAGTTTATATATTAAGAGGATAAAATACATCAATGTACAAGATGCTCAAGATGGTTGAGCATGAAGATGGTCATAAGAACATCAACTTGTATGACTACAAGGATGTAAACTAAGACATGACTAATATCCAAACAAAAAACATAGAAGCATACCAGCACAACTTGAGTGAATCATAGAGAGACAAAATTTACATATTATCGAGCATTATGGGTTGTCTTATGTGGATCTCTCTTTCCTTTTTTCTTTTAAACATTGATCCAACTAGCCATACTGTCATGGGTTTTTGACATTATAATAGAGACTAAATCACAAAAAGGATTCATAATCTCAAGGTGGTTATGGCTGAACTCTGACTCCTTATATGTGTCATAATTTTCTTATTTTTGGAGGCGTTTTAAACCACTAGGAGTCTTTAATGACACCGAAGATGAGTATTTCTCCCCCTACTACCAAAGAGAATCTAAATAGGCTACTTATATTTGGGTATATCCATCTTCTCAGATGATGTTTCTTGTGGTTGCTCTCATTTTTTAGTATATGTGGGAAAATACATGTTTCCCTTTATTTCTTTCCATCCTTTAGGCATTCTCTTGAGGCCATTGGAATAAGAAGAGACCGAGGAAGATGGAAAAGCGTCATAGAGGTGTTTATTATACTGACATGATCTACATTTGGATGTTGTGTTTTCATAGTCTAAAAAATGGATAAAAGTGAGATCAATCCATTCTATGAGCATATGGTTTAGTAAACCATGATTGAGGTTGATCTCTACAGGAACATAGGCAAAGGTGACAATCCCTTGAATAATTTGAGTTCCATCAACTTTAATAAATGATCTAGAGAGCTACCTATAGATGAAAGAAAATTTAGAGACTACAAGTGTAGAGGAAGGTTTGAAAATCTTGTCCAAACTAGAGTTGTCATGATAGTCATGATGAGTGAGTCAAGCTTGGGAACTAGGGTTGAAAGGATAGGCCTATAATTCCCTAGAACTAGGGACAACTGTTGAACACTTTTTGATGATCCTCCATGGAATTACAAATTACAATGAAGTAATCCTTTGAGCAGAGGAGAAGTTCACAACCATAATTTCATGTTAGATTTAGCCACCCACAAGGCTAAATCCCATTGAAACAACAAATGATGTCTCTATTTGATACAAAGTGTCATACATATAGACATGTGGGTTTAGCACTTTCAACACTAGAATGTATTTAAACTTTTCAACTATGAAGGTGGGATCAAGAGAATTATTTACCTCCCACGGAGCATAAATCCTAGGATTAATCACATCCCCCCTAATGAATGACACTAAGAGGAGGAGGGTGCATTGGTACCTAGGGCTCCTCTGAGAAGGATCAAAACTAGATGCATGGTAACATCCTTGTTGATGCAAAAATTCATGAGAACTAAACTGTCATAGAGCTACCTTCCTACATATATTAGCCTTTGATATCTTAGAGGGATCCCATTTATTCATTGGATCTAATATTTTAAAGCATAAACTAAATGGATGGGTTTCATCTATAAATAAAGGGTTTCCCCATAAAGGGGATTCATAAAGAGTTAAAACCCACAATGATTCTATCTTGCATAGAAGGCTTGCATGAAACACCAACCTGGTAATATCAATCAAACTAAGACCATCCCAAAGCTAGGAGGATTTCTTTCTCCCTAGATGCTACAGGGGTGATTTGGCTCCTCCAATAGTTGCATTCATAGGGTTAGGGATTATTATGACCAATGTGATTGCAAACTTGAAATCACCTGGCAGATTCATGGGCTTCATGCTCCATGTAGGAGCCCTCTTGAACAAGCTAAATATCTAAGCTAGATGGGGTTATAATTTACTATCCTTGAAGTTTCAGTTCCCATTTCCATGGCTATGTATTTTACACGACCACGGTTCTACAAGTTCTAAAATATCGAATATCCAATGGAATGTCTTTTGAATATCAAAGTGATTTCACAATATTGGACTAATAATTCATTGTATACTCTAGGAAAATGATTCTTGATTTGCAAATTGAACGTTATTTATGTTGGATAGACCACTAATGTTATTGTAATGATGGGTCTTTGGGTGACATATTTATCAACATGAATTGTCAACTACATCAAGACTTAATCATTAAGAGTAAATCTTTCATATGACCTCTCACAAGAGCATACACTTCCTTTGCAACTTCCTACATTGGAGGGAAGATTCAAGTGAGTGTGACCATGCCCGAGTCACAGTGCATGTGTGAATGAAGCTCAAATGCTAGTAGTGGGGGAAAGTTTGTGCATCACATTGGTGGCCCCAAATTTCCACTAGGTTCCAGGAACATGGAGCCCTTTGGGGGAGACTTCCCTCCTATGTCATTGTTATTCATCATATCTCACACATAGGATCAAAAAATCAAATGTCTTATTACATTGAATAAATTATTCATTTCATCAAATGTTGGAAGATCTTGATTAATATGTCCTTGAAATGCCTACATATTTGATTAAACCAGAAACCAAAAATATGTATAGATCGATGTGACAAAATAAAGTGTGTAACATTATAGAGCCACTCATAAAATTATTCAAAAATGAAAGAAAATAATATTAGATCACTACAAGGAAAACACTTTTTAGCGGAGGTTATAGAGGAGGTTTCTAGTGTTACAAAATTGTCAAAAAACCTCCGCTACAACATCTGTTTTCGATAGTGGATGTTTTTGCAGACACTATAACGAAACTCGATTATAACTAAAAAAAAAATGGGTGACCGGAGGTGTTAGCGGATGTTTACAAATCAATGCATTTGTATGAGGAACACGCACCAATGCATACATACACCTACAACACACGTTCTGTACACTTAAAGTCAAGCACCAGGGCAGTAAAATATTTAAGCATCGGGGCGTTTGTCTTATAAGCACCAAGGCTTTAACAATAAATCACAGCGGGAGAGTTAAACATAATTAAGCACTGGGTAATTCTGCTTAGAACACACCGATCTTTTATTAATAAGAAGACACCGATGATGTATAAAATAATATGCACCAATGCATTACCTGGAAAAAAAACCCGTTGCATTAAAAATTAAAAGCACCAATGCTTTTTAGTAACAAACAAGTGTTGATGCTTATCAATAATACAATAGTGCCAGTACATATTAATAACATAAACACATCGATGCTTATTAATAATCCTAAAACACCGATGCTTATTAATAACATAAAATCATCGGTGCTTCGTATAAGCTTAACGAACTGAAGGCCAATTTTTTAATATAATTTTGTGGTATTAAATAAATATTGAAACCAGTGCTAATTGATTACATAAAAGCACCGGTGCACATTTCATATGAAACACACCGGTGAGTTTTAATATTAAATGTGCCAATGAGATTAATAATTAAAATACACCGAGAAACATCTATCTGTGATGGTACAATTATTGTTATTTTTTAATTCCATTATTTATCAAAAAAATTACATATATCTTATATTTCGATTAGTGAATTTGGATATGATGTTTGGATTAATTTGTTATATCATTAGATTTTGCATCTCTTCATTATAATATTTAGTCATCCATATATTTAATCAATGATGTAACATTTTGACAGTGACATTGGACAACACAATAGAATAAATTAACACATATTTTATTATATGAATAAGAGGGTCTTTGTCATACAAAATGGGACACTTATCGATAATCCCTTATATTTCAATTGGGACACTATGACCATTACATAAAAAAAAAAATGTCTGATTTTCACAGACAATTATTTCAAAAAAATACAATTGCAGCTTGCATTGATATCCAAATATATTGGTCATCATTCTTCACTAGAACTGTTGTTAGTGCTCGAGCTACTTCCATGCCTTGGGTTATTTTTCTAAATGTTTGGTTGATTGCCTCAATTGTTTTGTTCTTCTTCAAGTTCCATCTACAAACATAAAAATAAGCTATAATGAGTCTATCTACATTGGTGAGAATAATGAAAATTGAAATAAATAATATACATGAATGTAAATTGAAAAGAGACGCACCTACAAAACAAGAATTGACTCATGAATCATACACATATGTTCAAAAACAAATCTCATGCCTTGTTTCAACAATTCTTTTGTTGGATCAGTTCCATACTAAGTTTCCTACAAGTTTTATACCCCATAATAAATCATATATTTAATATAAAGTATTATTTTTGTTTCATTAATCATCAAATGATAGAAGTAAAACAACATAGATTATACTTACAAATTCCAAAATTAATTTTTGATATGCCAACATATACTCACAACCCCTAATTAACCCAATGTCACTCAATTTTTCTAATGGCTCTTCTTTGTATGTTAGCACCTGTTTGAAGACATTCAAGGATGGTTGTTGTAAAACAACTTAAAATATACAAAAAAAACCTTAATTTTTTATAAGGAAATAAAAATTACTCACAAACTTTTTTATCAACCCTTTTCTTCATTGTCATCCAGTTTTATCTGCATAATCAGTTCAATTTTCTTTTCTTTTCTGTAAGAGAATATTTGAAAATAAATATTTAATGCTAAATTAATTATTTGTACCTAATAGAAAAAATCAATGATTACATACATTTGAAGCACGGTGTTGTTGAGATAGCTCCACCTGCAATGCAATTATGTCTATTTATTTGACCATCTCATTGTACACTTTTTTGGACATTCCTACTGGCATATTTCAGATATCAGCTCGTTGGTCCTCTGAGATTTTTATAATTTTCCTGAAAAAATAACTTGACAATAAAGTATTTTTATATTGATATATGAAAACTGAATATCACAAAATTGATATATTAATAACTGAATACTTTGTAATATATATATATATATATTCTAAAAAAGTGTTCTTAGGAATAATACTTTTTGAATGATTATTTTTTGTTGTTGTATGTTTTTTCTATTGCAAGTCTGAAAGGTCTCATTGACCATTTCTTTGGAAATGCTTCCTGTAGTTTAAATATAACCTGGTTCTTGGAATAATTGGATTGATTTCTATATTGTAAGTGGAAAGTATGTCTATACGTTCGTTCCACTATATCCCTCATAGTTCTGTAAAAGTCCCCCCCACCTTGGATTAATCTCCAACACCACTTCAAATGAGCTAAGGACCAATTCATCATCATTTACATCTTCTATATTAATTAATTTTGTTTTTTTATGATGACATTTTGTTCCCTCTTTGTTGGTTCCTGTATAACATTAAACATATGTGAATTAATATATTGTTTGAAACATGCCATCTAATATTTCTAAGTATATTGTTAATGAAAATTAAAAAAAAATTCATATTGAATAGTATTTTTTCATTCACTTGATTCATCCCTCTGCAACTTTTTCATCAAAATTTTACGCTCTTCTGCACTTAGATAAGAAATAACCTTATCGAGATTCCTCATTTTGTGGCCCTACATAACACATACTAATCAATACATATTAGTTAAACTTATATATAGTTCAACCGTATTAATTTTGTATAGAATTTACAGAGAACCTATTTTTTTTGTTTTTTCTGGATGTGTCATCATTGCGTCGACCAAAACTTTTTTTATTTGAACTCTTCTCACTCATATTTTTATCAATATACAACCTGTACCATTCAATACATAAATTATTAAATATATTTTATAAATAAATCACATAATTTTCAGTGAAAAAAATCGTTGTAACCGGTGGGATTTTTAAATACACAGCACATGTGTGTTTATTACATAAAACACACCAGTGCGTTTCATACATCAAAACACATCAAATAGTTTAATTTATTTTTAAAAAAATTGTAAATTACAACAATGCAATATATATATATATATATATATATAAGACATCACAACGACTACAATAGAAAACAAAACATAGAAAAAAAATTAAACATTCATAAAAAAAAAACAATAGAAAAATTACACACCGATGAGAAGAAAAATTAAAAAAATTATGTGACAACATTTTTTGTGTTGTTTAGATGAGAAAACATTGACGATATTTGTTTTATGCACCAAATTTTTTAAATTAAATAAAAAAAAATATGGCTTTATCGATGCTCCTTAGACATAAACAAACCGGTGTGTTTCTGTCAAAATGACGCACCAAAAAATCGGAAAACGTTTAAAAAAAATGTCAAATCGAAAACTGTTTAAAAAAATTAAAAAAAAAGTTAGAGGGATGACTGCATTTGGGACAATAAGTGGTCCCTTTGCATCACATTCCAAACACTTATATATATAAAAACAAACCCATTAGATCTAAAATACCTAAAACGAAAAGCCATAATTATGAAGTGATAGAGGAAGTGAAACCCTAGGGTGGAATTTTGCATTCACGTAAGCCAAAAAAAACAAGGGTTTAAGGTAAGTATGATATTTTTTTTCTTTTTTTATCTGAATTTTAATTAAAATCCAAATAGGAATACAATTTGTAAAAAAGATTATTATCAAAATCAACAATAAAATTTAAATTTTTTACTATCTAGGATTTTGAGTGAATCACCATACTCTTCAAATCCTTATTTTCTAAATATTTATGTTGTTCCAAAGTATTTTTTTTCTCCACAGAGCTCCCTAATATGTCTCTCTTCCAAATTTGTCTCCTGTAAATTTTGGCAAAATAATGAAAATATTGAATACCTTCTTAATATATATATATATTTTTTATGAAAAGGGTTTAGAGTGAATCACCATATCCTTCAAATTTTCATATTCTGAATAATACTATGGTTCCAAAGTATTATGCTCCTCGACAATGTTCCTCCGTATGTCTCTCTTGCAAGTCTCTCCCCTGCAAAATTTTGCAAAATAATGAAATAGTGAATAACTTTTTAGTATTTAAATTACTTTATGAAATTTGACTCCCGCTCTTTTTTTAATTGTTTAAAAAAATCAAGCTTTTTTTTATAACTTTTTTCGGTACGACGATGTGTTTATGTAAGACGCATCGATGTGTCCATATATATATTTATATTAGAAAGGGTTTGGATTTCTCCAAAAAAAAAGGCCAAATTTATAGAAGTTCCATATTCAGAAATTGTATAAAAAAATCTTGATGTTTCTAGCCCTATTCCTGCATGTAAATTTTGTTTTAAACTATTATTGAGTATAAAAAAGTGCCAAGGAAATATGGCTATGAAATTGCAGAGTAAGTACAAATAACCTGGTTATTATTTATTTGCATGGTTAACAATTGGATCTGGGTTTGTTGTTGAACATCCATCTCCTGGGACGCAATTGGATCTGGATTTTCTGCTTGTCCCACTACTGGAACTTGAGGCACAATTGAATGTTGATATGGATGGAATGCCTCATTTGAAGCTATGGATTCTGCATAATTAGTGGGTCGATTTAACTCCTAGAATCCATGTTGATGCTGAGACTGGCGAATAGAGAGAATGAGGGAAGAATTTTTGTTAACTGTGCACATTACGAGGGTCATTTATGTGTTGTGTCGCTGCTCCTGATCCTGGACTTGTTGAACCTACTGCTCATTCTTCAACTTGAGTGAGTAAATTTCCTCCTGTTGGGTCTGCATTTGATCCTGGAGCCTTCCCATGGAGAATTCTGAACACTAACATTCTCTCTTGTTTCAATGCCACATGATTGGAAGGCGGTTGGAGAGCCAAATGCGCCAATGCTTGAATTGGTAACCAAAAATGCCACCACATTTGTAATTCGAACGCGTTCCTTTCCAACAGACAAGGAAAACTAGAGGTAGAAGGTCGTGGAGGGTGGAAGCTAAAGCCATGTTGAAGGTGGAATGCGATCCGCGTGAGTAGCCGACGTAAGGTGAGTTTATGACTGTGTACCTTCAAAATCTCCAAGACATGTGAAGAGGGATACAGAGGGGGGTTTAAGGTACATAGTACCAATGCTTATGCATGAGAGTATAAAAAATTCCCATTCTAAGTGTGTGGGGGGACATATGAGAAGAATGGTTACGTTCACAAGGAAGGACGACACGCGAAGGGAGAGGAGGGAACATATTGGAGTAAAGAGGGTGGCCAAGAGGAGGGTGCGCGCGTGATAAAATTTTTAGAGGGGATGGCCTGATTGGTGAAGACATCTTAGGGGATAGAGACATGAATAATTGAGGAGTTTAGTCTTAGCTACCCAGTTGCAAGAAATTTTGATTTTTTGGCGAGGGAGTCAACGATGATGTTCTGAGTTCTATACACATGGTAATAGGATACTTTGTCAAATTTGTGTTCCAGGTCTTTGATTCGGGGAAGATTTATGGAGATGTTGGGGTGCGAAGTCTTGAGATATTTATAGAGTCCTATTATGATCATATCAAAGTCACCAATAACTATGAGCCCGGTAGATATATTCTTTGGAATAAGGCGAAGTCCCATGAATGCTGTGAGGACCTCTACGTGGTTATTAGTGTTGTTCACTAGTCCTCAAGAAAATTACAAAACCTTGCTTTTTTCGAAGTCGAAGAAAACTCCCCTCGCACATGTCGCCCCTCACTAGTGCATCCATATTACATTACGCATCGGTGCGTCCATATTAATTGACGCACCGATGACATATAATTGTTTTTTATTCACAAAATCTTGAAACATGTTGTGGTTATTTTTTCAACGCACCGATGCTTATTATTAATACACGCATCGATGTGTTTTTGGTTTACAAGCACACCGGGATGCTTTTAAAGTTATTTTAACTTTTATTTGCACATAAAATAGTATATTCATCTCAAATTATCTTTTAGGATGAATTCACATGACTTACAATACTTAAGTATACATTTTACGTTTTATGTCACCTTATTCTTAAAAAATGGTTTCAAAACTATATTCAAACTCAGATTGTGGTATGGTCCTCGAAATTTATTTTAGATATGTACAAGAAAATTTATTGCTAATTTTTCTTAAATGCAGGGAGAAAACCTTATTGTATGATCAAATGACTAATTATTCAAATTCCATCTCATTCCATATTGCTCAAAGTCCATCCCGAAGGTCTCCCTTTCCATCTCCAATAAGTTTAATTTATTTTATTTATGTTTCAATTATCTCATTGATTTTTTTTTATCCATGTCAATCTGAATAAAAATGTATCCAAATTTGCAGGATCCTGATTTAGAATCGAGTTCAGATGCATAAAATATTCTAGTACTGGTTCAAAAACATTGGAAGGTCTTATCAAGAGCAACATACCGCAAGCAGTTGGTAGATGAAAATGGACAATCGCTTTACCCTATAAATTTTGACATTCCATCTTCTAGCTACAATCCTGGGTTGACGATGGTAAAAATTGTTTGGTATAATGTAATTTGAACAAAACAATTATTGCATTGTGCTTTCTAATATCATCGATGTACTAATGTTCAATATTTTTGAAATTAGGATTCTTCTGATGATGAGTGACCTACCTACCATCTTTCCTTGCACCCCAAAACAATGTTAACTTAAGACAAGGATGTAATGAGAGAAAAACTCGGAGAGGAAGCGTACCAAGAATGGTTGAATCAACCACCTATTCAATTCCCACTATGCCCAGATTCACCAATTAGGAATGACTACACCAATAGTAGTTCTTCAGAAGTTGGAAATGGAGACAATAAAAAAGAGGTTGGTATGGATGATTACTTACGGGATACGAATGCCATGGAGACAATGTTGTTAGATGCATTCCAGAATGATGAGCTAAGGGATGATGCTCATATCAGTGATACCATTTTCGAAATCCTGAAATCTGCTTCCACCACCCCTCTCTTTGGACCTAGTGCCCGGTCAAAGTTTACCCAACTTGGGACAACAATGTTACTGTACAACGTAAAAGAAAATTTTGGCATGTCAAACACATGTTTCTCAAAAATCTTGAGGTAATTGACCAACAAGTGCCTTATATTAATTTTGAGAAATATTGTCACACAATCAACATTATAAATGGTTTCTTTTATAAATGTTAAATGACCTTGTACATTTATATTTCCCACTAACTACAGGATATTGAAAGACAAGGTTCTTTCTAGTGATAATGTTTTTCCTGATAGATCTGAAGAGGCAACACAATTGTTTACAATGTTGGGTGTTGACTATATATCATATCATGCATGTCCGAATGATTGTATTCTATATAGAGGAGAATATGTAGACAAAGAGATATGTTTGAAATGTGGGCATGACAGGTACCATAAATAAAATAAAAATGGTAAATCACATGGTTCGCCTCATAATATATTGAGGCACATGCCTATAATTCCAAGTATTCAAAGGCTCTTTCGTTGAAAATAATTAGCTACGTTGCAGGGATGGCATGCCTCACACACAAGTGAGTCATGATTTATGTGAATCCCAACAAATTCAATAGCGATGAAGCATATAGAGGATACATGGCCAAAAAAATTCAAGGATGAAGTACAAAGTTTACGACTCAGCATAGCAATGGATGGTGTGAACCCATATTCCCTCCAAAACACCAATTATTATGTTTGGCCTTTAGTAATGATCAATAACAATATCCCCCCATGGTTGTCCGTGAATAATGAACATCTTATGTTGGATCTTATAGTCCCTGGTAGAAGACAAGTGAAGAATATGGATGTCTACCTACAACCACTAGTAGATGAATTGAAGGAATTATGGGAAGATATACATGTATACAATGTATCAAGACCCATTGCAATAGAGAGGATTTTTATGTTGTATGGCATATGTGCTTACACCACACATGATTATCCAGGCTTAGGAGTTTGCTCTGGTAATTAACATGTTTATTGATTTGTTTATATACGTAACAATATTTATTTGCATATTTAATTCGTTGTGATTGACATTCTATTCTTAAACACTAACGTGTTATGTATACCATAATTTTGCAGGTCTTGTAATTAAAGGCTATCATGGATGTAAATGTTGTGGACCTTCTCTGAAGGCTACGTGGTCCAACCAGCTACGGAAGCCAGTATATGACTACTTGAGGGTATTCCTACCATAAGAACACCCTTATAGAAGAGAAACACCCATTTTCAATGGTAAACTAGAGAGAACACAAAGGCCTGCAATAATGACACTAGGAGAATGGCTTAGAGCATACAGGAGAGAAGTAGAATGAGATTACAGAAATGTTCGATTCAAATGGGGAGATTATGTTCGATGATCCAAAATTCTTCGACACCTATGTTGAGAAATTTCCCATTGGGATGAAAAGGAAATCTATATTTTATGAGCTCCCATATTGGGAGCATCTTAAGATTTCCCACTTACTAGATCCCATGCATATATTTAAAAATGTTTCATCTTCTTTATGGAGGAACATATCATCGAAAGAAAGTGACACATTGGTTGTGAGGAAAGATCTTATTTCTTCAAAAACTAAAAAGAAATGTTGGCCAAGATAAGAAAGTAGAGGAGAGTTTGGTCCCTCTTGGTCTTTCAAAGAAGGTGATGCCCCATGGATTTTGAAGAAATAAGATCTTTCTTTAGAAAATTAAGTTATATTGGGTGTGAAGGTGCCTTCTTTATATGGGTCTTCCCTATGATGTTGCTTCACTATGCGTTAATACCATTTGTCAGGGTTGAAATCACATTACCATTTGAACATTCTAAATGTATGAGGCATGTCAAAAATATGATTTTATTATTTGTAATTTTTATATTTATGCCATGGGATAAAACATAATTAATTTTTGTGTGTGTTTACTTTGTAGTGTCATTATCCTCTGCTCGTGCGTGGGTGTGTGAACCATGACTTCCCCCATGACCTAAGGTGTTCCATATCTAAATTGTCTGCATTTTTATGTTGGATCACATCAAAGGAGATTCATATGGCTGACATTCCACGATGGCATCAAGAGATAGTTGCGATTATTTGTATGTTTGAGAAGGAACTACTGCCGAGTTTCATGGACTTGCAGGTTCATCTTCTAATTCACATAGTATATGAAGTTGAATTATTCAAGGTGGTCTCCTATCGTTGAATATCTTTTTTAGAGAGGTACATGAAGAAATTGAAAGGATTTGTTCGTCAAAGAGAAAAACCCGAGGGGTCTATGGCAGAGGGGTACATATCGTATGAGTCTTTCTATTATTCCAATGAGTACATCAAGTAGATAGACAACACACCAGGTGCATTGATTTGGGATGAAGAAAAAAGAGAAGGGGAGCTTCCCCAAATGAATGGAAAAAGGCTCTTGATAAAGAGTAAGTGACTTATCATTTGTCAAATTTCTATATAGTAACTATTCACACTGAACTTCATAATGAATATTTTGATGATCTCATATGTATTGTATGTTGGATTGATTTCATGAATACTCAGTGAATTCATAAATTGATTCTATCAATAAATTCATTCTTTACAATTTGGAGGCAACACAGTCTTGGGTCGCATTGTACTAACAGAAGAGGAGGAAATGGGAAAGTGACATGAAAGAATTCAGACGGTTGAATGGTATAAGCATTCCTTATCCTGATCATTTAAAATAAAATATGCCAATGATATGCCCCAATAGTTGGGTTGCTGACCAAGTTAGAGAGAAATATGGTGCATCTGGTCGTTACCCGTGTGAAGAAGAGGATGAACTAAACATAGGGATTGGTTGCAACAACTCGGTAATAATCTCTATGTGTACATAATTTTTAACTTCGTAATGCACATTTGAATTGTAAGTACATCTATATTATTTTATATTTTAATGGTTGGGTTATTGGACACATATTGACACTGCGATTTGTTTAGTTTTTTTATAGGTGCATGTGTTCCCATCTATGTGGGCATATGGACATCATTTTCGCGTAGAGGATGTCGACGATGGACACATGACAGAAGAATGTGGAGTGGAATTCGAGTTCAACCAATATAGTCATGCTAGCCAACACGATCAAAACACCACACACGGAGAAGTTAGATTACGTCGGAAATATACAAGATATCATTCAAGTAGACTTCTCTTCTTTCCAATGTGTTATTTTTAGGTGCAACTGGTGGGACACCTTTGATCAGAATAATGTAAAGGAAGATCATGATAGTGGGATGATATGTATCAACTCTAAAAAGATGTGGGATGAAGCTAAGGAGCCTTATGTTTTCCCAAAGCACTGCAACCAAGTGTTTTTTTACCCAGATGTGTTGGATTGAGATGAAGCTAAGGAGCCTTATGTTTTCCCAAAACACTACAACCAAGTGTTTTTTTTACCCAGATGTGTTGGATAGGGATTGGTGGTTTGTATTAAGACACGACCCTAGATCAAAACATATTTTTTAGAAAAAACAATGTTATCATGCCAAGTGAGGAAGATAATCAGGGTGATGACAACGAAGAGTGATATATTATACATGTTTTATTCTTTAATTACTTACTTTTATGTTTTCAAATCTATAGTGGATTTAATAATTTGATTATTAAATTTATAATGTTTTTAGTATTTAATATTTCATATGAAATATTATTAATTTTTTGATTG
>SNQJ01S0007984.1:103707-168211 GCA_010110895.2 Picea sitchensis | reverse complement strand
TTTTAGTATAAATAGGAGTCGAGGGTATGAGAACCCTAGCTTGGATATTATTGTAATAGAGCTCTGCTCAACTGGAGGTTGCCCCCTCGAAGAGGCCCGTGAACATTTTTTTCAGATTCAAAGTGTTATTTTTGTTGTTATTCTTATATCATTTCAGTGTTATTGTGGTGAATGTTCTGGTTATATTGTTGTTATTCTGCCATTACTAGCATTTTATTTATGTTCTTCATACATTTTATATCTTGTATATTACATAAAACACATGACACAAAGGTCAGTGGAAGAATCCTGTAAGTAGGAAGATGTGTTACGGGACAAACAAAAATAAATAAAGGAGCACATGCGTGAAGAGATTCAATGCATGAAACAAGAAGAAGCACTGCATAACATTAGTCGTGAAGAAAAAGTAACTTTTTTCACTATTGTTTGAGGTTATTAAGTGATCCTGATGTTTCACGAAAGTTGAATGTAATGTCCCTAATCCGAACACCAGTTGTAATTGTACATATAGGTTGGTGAGCCATTGACACCAACTGTAAATGTAAATGCACATATAGGTTGGTGAGCCATTGGCACCAAATGGTGGTTTTGTGCACACCTGAGTAGTGCACAAGGTTTGTTGTCAAAGAAAGGAGTGTGCAGATTCCATAGTGGTGTGCACACTTGAGTAAGTGCGTATGAATTTAGCACCAAGGGAAGGGTGCACACATTTCATGTGCACACCTGAGCAAGTGCGAGGCGATGACCAAGTTATATATATATATGTGTGTGTGTGTGTGTGTG
Source organism: Picea sitchensis (assembly GCA_010110895.2). Lineage (NCBI taxonomy): Eukaryota > Viridiplantae > Streptophyta > Pinopsida > Pinales > Pinaceae > Picea > Picea sitchensis. The sequence continues at coordinate 167,428 of SNQJ01S0007984.1, read as the reverse complement.
TGTGTGTATTTGAGGCTAGAGAACCTATGTGGTTATTAGGCTGGTGAGTTGGGAAGCAAATAGGCTAGTGTGCCTATTCTTGTAAAATATAATCACACTCAAATTATTAATAATATCATATCATTGCGTGCAGAAAGACCAGACGAAAAGAGACAGGGGGATAGACTCCATTGAAAAAGAGAAAAGTGGGGGCTAAGCCAAGGGGGATTAAGCCCAAGGGAATATTTTATTAATATTTCCAAAAAAGTATAATGTATGGATAATTATTTATCCTAAGTTTCTGAGGGATGGGAATGAATCACCAAGTGGAAAAATTTAATTAGGGAAGTGACAAGTGTCTAGTTTAATGCATGCAATATATTTTTCTACCCTTAGTGTATTTGGAGGGGGATATTCAATTCATTTTCTAGGATGTTTAGATCGACACTGCTATGGGGGAAAGAGAGAGAGATGAATTCTGTTGTTTAAACCCGTTCTTGGGAAAAACTAGTTGTGGATGAAGAGGCGGGTTTTCAGACCCGTGATCATCCTCTCTAGGTGAGAGTTTTTTTGTCAAAAGAAGCGGGTTGTCAGGCCTATGAGAATTCTTTCCAGGTGAGAGTTTCGCTGGGAATTGTTCCCTGATGCATTGGGAATGAGTTGAATTTCTCTAATACTTCATGTTAGAACTGTTGTTGAAGCTCTAGAAGGGAAGTGGGGCAACCGAAGGACCATTGAGCAAAGAAGGGGCACACTTCCTGGGGTGGGACAGACATGTGGGGAATGAGAGACTATAGACTAGTTTCCACAAATGGCACCTTAGACTGAGAAATTTCGTTGTTATCATACCTTAGCTTAGAATTAGGAATCCTTTCCCCTGGTGAAGTTTACACCCCAACTTGGGGGTGACCTGTTGTTGAAATCTTATGAGAAATAACGTCTATGGCTGGGAGGAACATTTGATTCCTGTGCACAGTTGGTGACTTTTCATAAAAGATAAGTGTCCTTTATGTGTTTTTCTAATTGATTGTGTGCTATTTACTTATGTTTGCTATGGTTTATTTATTGTATGATGTTGCATATAAGTAACTGCTATTGTTCTATATAATGTTGTCTATACATGTAAGTGTGGCATTGATATTTAGTGTATTAATAGTACATGATGTGTATGACAACTGTTCTTAATCATTCTTGCTAAGTTAACTTGATAATAATGGTCATAAACCTCTATTGTAGAGTTATAATGGTCATTCACGTGCAGAATTACCCCGTGTGTGCAAGAGGTTGGATTTGTGGTGCATGCGGGGAAACATCCCATGCACACAAGGAGAACATAATCTTCATGTGACGCTAGAATGGTTGTGCACATAGGAGAGATCACGTGTTCATAGTGATTTACATGTACAATAATGTTTGGGCGCTCGACATGCTTATGCACATAGTTGTATGGAATTACTTCTGCTATTATAGTTTGTGTCAGAAGAAGAAATTCTATGTGGTGCGACTCAACTTGGGTCATGCACGATACTTTAAGTATTACTACACATACCAATTTTACAGAGTAGAATTTGTGCACTTGATTTTGGAGTAGCGTTTCTTAGTAGTATGTTGGGGACATTACAGAGTGGATATTTGTGTGGAGTGGCATAGCCTGGGTGGTTTGGGATGTTACAATTTGGTATCATAGCAGTAATTGGGGAAGTTGGAGTGATGTGTCATAGCCTAGATGGATGGGGATGTTACATTTTGGTATCATAGATTTTTTTCAACACTGGACTTGTATGGGCCAGAGATCGACATGAAATTGTCGTGCAAGGTAAGTATTAGTGCTGCACAATGTAGAAATTATTGTGTGCAAAAAAATGTTGGTGCATGGTACAAAGTTGTGATGCGCACAAAGTATTGATGAATGAGTGTGCACACTGGAATTTGGGATGTTGAAATCATCCAAGGAATCAAAAGAAATGATTCTGACAAAATGATGCATAGTTTCATGTAGTTTTCACATGAATTATTCTAACAAATCTTATTTCCTGCACATTTTGCTGAATTAACAATGATTAGATAGGGACATAATGAACACAAAAAGTTAAAAAAACATGGAAGATGTGTAGAGAATTTATATCCATGATGATGAATTCAGAGATTTGTATGTTAGTTTGGGTCTTGATGGTACATAATCCAAGGAGGAGTGCATAAACTTGGTAGAAACCATAAAGGGATTGCAAAAAAATGTCCAAATCTATAAAGTTGATAATGAAAGGATTTTGAAAGCCAAAGAAAAACAAGATGACTTCAATATCAATTTGATGCAAAGATTAGATAGAATATAAAAGAAAATGGACAAGAAGACAGAGTCAAACAAGTCAAGGAGTCACAGGTCTCATGGTGAAAGGAGAGAAACAAGAAGCGTTGATAGGAAACATCACCCCTCACCAAAGCATTCATTTAGGAAAGTGTGTAGTAGCTCAAGTCCATCTATTGTCAGAAAACATAAGAGAAGGAATAGGGTGGACGAGCTATGGGGAGAAATGAATAAAATCAAGCCTCCTACATTTGATGGTGAGAAAAATAAGGATGAAGATGAAGAGACTTGGTTGTTGGGTATGAGAAAGTACTTCCAACTGCATAATTATTCTTCCCAGGAAGAAGGGAAAATCACCATCTATCAGCTAAAAGGAAGATCATCAATGTGGTGGGATCAATTTGTGCAAGTGGAACACATTGATGAAAATAAGGCTACTTAGAGGGAGTTTAAAATATATTTTTAAAATAAATAATTGACCAAGCAATACCATGACAGAAAATGAAGTCTGTTATTTGAACTCAAGCTTGGAAGTACGATAATAGATGAGTATGAAAGAAGATTCTTAGAACTGTTGAAATATGTCGCATTAATCAAGAATGAACAAGTTAAAATTCATAGGTAATTGAGTGGGATGCCCTCATTTATCAGTGACAAGATACAATATGATGATCCTAAGATATTGGAGGAAACCATAAGGCACACTAAATGTATTTATGATCATCAAAATGAAACATCAATTTTCCAAAAGGATTGGGATGACAAGATGTAAAGCAAGGTGGATCAGAGGAAGAAAGGAACTAAGCCACCATTTTTCAGAAATACTGCGCAAGGAAAGACAACTCCTAAGGAGCCCAGGATGACTGATATAGTGGGACAAATACAAAGGAAACAACCTATTCAATGTTGTGGTTGTGGTGGAGATCATATGTACAAAGATTTTACTCAAAGAGGTGAAAAAGAGAGGACTGCACACAATGTACAACAAGCTACAACAGTTGAAGGCATGGGCAAGAATGTACCTAGGATCTACGTAGCCATGGATAACAAGAAAGTTGAGTTTCAGTCGCACATGATTGAAGTGGAAGGTAATATTAAAGACCAACCAATTGCTATTTTAATTGACTCATGAGCTAGTCACATTTATCTAGATCCTAAGATGGTATAAATATTCTAACTGTTGAGAAGCAAGCTTAGAAAACCTTGGTTGGTGTAGTTAGCTACAGAAGAAAAAATGAAAATTAATAAGATGGTTAAGGCATCTACAATGGATATGAATGGACTGTGCACAAAATCAGATTTGAATATCATACCTTTAGGTTCGTATGATTTCCTCATTGGTATGGATTTGTTGGACCAACATCATGGTTCTAGACCGTTACAATAAGGAATTTACTTACTTGGATGAGGAAGGAAACTTAAGAACAGTTCAAGGAATTCCAAGAGCTATAACTATCATATAAATTTCATCCCTACCACTGAATAAAATCTATATGAAAATATGTCAAATATTTGTAGCACACATGGAAGAGGCACCTAAGGATAAAGTGTCAATTTTTTAAGACTGTGCAGTGTTGAAATAATTTGAAGATGCATTTAAAGAGATATTGGGTTTGCATTCAAAAAGTTATATTGATTTCTCTATAAATATGATGCTAGGAGCAACTCCTATATCCAAGACCCCATATAGGATGAGTACGCCTGACTTGAAGGAATTACATATGAAAATTGAAGAGCTTCTAAAGAAGGGCTATATACACTCAAGTGTGTCACCTTAGGGTGCCCCAGTATTGTTCGTGAAGAATAAGGATGGTGCATTGAGACTTTGTATAGACTTTAGGTAGTTGAACAAAGTAATATTAAAAAACAAGTATTCTTTGCCAAGGATATATGACCTCTTTGATCAACTGAGGGGGATGTATATATTTTCAAAGATTGATCTTAGATCTGGATATCACCAAGTGAGAATTAAAGAAGAAGACATCAACAAGAATTCCTTTAGAATGAGGTATGAACATTACGAGTTCACAGTGGTGCCATTCATGTTGTCAAATGGACCAACTGTCTTCATGAGTTTGATGAATGGAGTTTTCATAAATTACTTAGATAAGTTTGTCATTGTAATTCTGGATGACATAATTATTTACTCAAAGTATGAAGAAGAACATGTGTAACACTTGAGGATGGTGCTACAATTATTGAGGGAGCATCAATTGTATGCAAAGTTGAGAAAGTGCTCAGTTTACCAGTGACATATTCATTACTTGGGTCATATCATGTCCAAGGAAGAAATAGTTGTGTATCGAGAAAAGATAAAGGCCATTGAAGAATGGCCAATGCCAAGAAATGTCGCAGAGGTGAGGTTCTTCATGGGACTTTTAGGGTATTATAGGAGGTTTATTGAAAAAATCTCAAAAATTGTGCACCCAATTACATCCTTGCAAAATAAAGTTGTGCGATTTGAGTGAGCTCCGGATTGTGTAAGAAGTTTTCAACACTTGAAGAGTTTGTTGACAAGTGCACCAATACTAAGGATTGGTAATCTAGATGAATAATTCATTGGGTGCATGGATGCATGCAAGGAAGGGATTGGTGGAGTCCTTAGTTAGAATGAGAATGTGATATGTTACAAATAGAGGAAGCTAAAAGAGCATGAACGACTCTATGTTGCTCATGACTTAGAATTGGAAGCTACATGTGGGTGCATTATCTCATGGGTAAAATATTTGAACCGAGGACAGATCACAGTGGTCTAAAATATCTATTTGGATGGCCAAGTTTGAATGCTAGACAAAGTAGGTGGTCATAATTCTTCAATGAGTATGAATTTGACATAAAGCATATCATAGGAAAAGAGAATAAGGTGGCTGATGCACTCAGTTAAAGGGTGCACGAGATGCATGCTACAACCATTAGCATGTACAAATCAGATTTGAGTGACATTATTTTAGAGGTTTCCAATGTCGATTAACGCTATGTGGACATAAAGATGAATTCACAACAAGGTGTGTCACAACAAAAACTAGAAGGCTATGAGCTAAAAGAGGCTGTAATCCTCATGTATAGGCGTAGAGTTTATGTGCCAAATGTTCAGGATTTGAAAAATGTATTATTGTGAGAGATGCATAAAGTTTCTTATGCTGGACATCCAAGCTACCAGAAGACAATAACAATGGTCAATAAGAAATACTATTGGTGAAGCATGAAAAAGGAGGTTGCTGATTTTATTGCTATATTCCTTGAATGTCAAAAGGTCAAGGATGAGCACAAACATCTAGTTGGCTTGATACAAACTTTTCCCATCCTTGAGTGGAAGTAGGTTGTTGTAACTATGGATTTCATTACGAATTTTCCTATAACTTCTAAGAAACATGATTCTATTATGGTAGTGGTAGACAATCTTACTAAATATGCTCATTTTATTCTAGTGAAGTCATTGCACAAGGAAACCAACATTGCTGAAATATACATGCGAGAAATTTCTAAGCTGCATGGTGTACCTAAGACAATTGTGTTTGACAGAGATTTCAAGTTCGCATTGAAATTTTCTAAAGGGTTGTTCAAAGGATTTGGGACAAATCTAAACTTTAGCACAACATATCACCTTGGATCAGATGGAAAAACAAAGAGGGTAAATCAAGTGATTGAAAATATGCTTAGGATGTATGTGATGGATAAACCATTGAAATGGGAAGACTACCTTCACTTGGTAGAGTTTTCTTACAACAATGAGTATCAAGTATCTTTAAGTATGAGTCAATTTGAGGCACTTTATGGTAGAAAGTGAAACACACCAGTGAGTTGGGATAACCCAACAGACTGTGCAATGGTTCAACCAAATATACTCTGGGAAATGGAAGAGCAAGTGGTGAAGATAAGGCATAATTTAAAGGCTACCCAAGAAAGACATAAAAATTGTGAAAATAAATATAGAAACCACATGGAATTCAAAGTGGGTGATCACATGTTTTTGAAAGTAAAAGCTAGACGCAGTTCCCTAAAGTTGGGAAATTGTTCTAAGTTGGAAACACGCTATTGTGGACTATTTGAAGTCCTAGAGAGGATTGGTCCTGTCGCATATATGCTTGCATAGGCTACATCCTTGTGTATTCATAATGTTTTCCACCTTTCATTGCTTAAGAAGTATGTACTTGATGCTAATCATATTATTGATTGGAATGTGATTCAGGTAGAGCCAGAAGACGATTTTTGAGTGCGACTGGTTTGCATATTGAATCAAAAAATCAAACATTTCTGAAACTGAGTCATGGAGATAGTAAAGGTCCAATGGACTTGGTACACTCCTAAGGATTCAACATGGGAGCACGATGATGCTGTGCAGGTAGAGTATCCTCATCTTTTTGAAATTTTTTGAATTTTTGTATGTACATGTGTATATAATGCACTAAGGATAATGCATAAATAAGGGGGAAGGGAATGTAATGTCCCTAATTCGAACCCCAATTGTAATTGTAAATATAGGATGGTGAGTTATTGACACCAAGTGTAAATGTAAATGTACATATAGGTTGGTGAGCCATTGGCACCAAATGGTGGTTTTGTGCACAACTAAGTAGTGCACGAGGTTTGTTGTCAAAGAAAGGAGTGCACACATTCCATAGTGTTATGCACACTTGAGTAAGTGCGTATGGATTTGAAACCAAGGGAAGGGTGCACACATTTCATAGTGTTGCACACACCTAAGAAAGTGCACGGGGATGACCACATTATATGTGTGTGTGTGTGTATTTATTTGAGGTCGGAGAACCTGTGTGGTTATGAGGCTAGTGATTCAGGAAGAAAAAATACCAGTGTGCCTATTCTTGTAAAATGTAATCACACTCAAGTTATTAATAATATCACATCTCTACACATAGAAAAACCAGACAAAAAGAGACAGAGGAATAAAATCCACCGAAAAAGGGAAAAATGGGGATTAAGCCAAGGGGGCTTAAGCCCATCTGATATACTTCAATCCATATGGAACATGGATAGGCCAATATCATTCTAATTTCTTCCATACTGGCAACAAGATAAAACGTTTCTTCAAAATCTACTCCTTCAACTTGAGCATATCCTTTGCATACTAGCCTTGCCTTGTTTCTGGTTACTTGCCCATCTTTTTTTAGTTTCTTTCTAAACACCCATTTTATACCAATCACATTTTTTCCTTAGGTCTTGCAAATAGTTCCCATGTCTCATTCTTCTCTATTTGATTTAGTTCTCCTTCCATGTCCTTGATCCAATGTTTATCATTGTTGGCTTCCTCAAAGCTATTGGGTTCAACTATGGATAGTAGTGGTAGATGTATATGTTCTAGTGTACGTACCCATTTGCTTCCTCTGGTTTCTATTCCTGCATTTTTATCTCTAATAATTTGTTCTGGTGGATTATTCTTCTAAACCCAATGGTTAGGTGTCTTGGAAGGTACTTACTGATCATTTCCTTCTTGCTTTGCTTCTGGATATTCTTCTTTATTCTTATACCTCTTCTTATTTTAGTATTCTTCTGCTTCCTTCTCTTTTGAATTTGTTCTTTCATATCTAGTCTTCAACACATTTGTTTGATCAATCTTTACATTGATGATTTCTACTATTTTTTTGAGGCTTAGGTTGTAACATTTGTATGCCTTGCTTTTTCTTGAGTGTCTAACCAATATGCATTTATCAACTCGAGAGTCAAATTTTCCAATCCTATCATCTTCTCTTTTCATGTAGCATTTTCTTCCAAACACTCTAAAATGCTTGACGTTTATCGGTCTTCCCTTCCATAGCTCATATGGATTCTTGTCCTTATTACTTCTAAGCATTCCTCTGTTCAAGATGTGAATGACTATGTGTATTTATTGTACCCAAAAGACATTACCCAACTTGGAATATTTCAACATGGTTCTGGCCATATAATGTACATTTTCGTTCTTTCTTTCAAGGATTCCATTTTGTTGAGGTGTCCTAGCTGTTGAGAATTACCTTTTTATTCCATGATATTCACAAAATTTCATGAATTATTTTGGTGTGAACTCACCTCCATTGTCTGATCTCAAGCACTTGATTTCCAAATCGGGGTATATTTCAACCATCTCTTTGAATATCCTGAAACATTCAAATGCCTATGAATTTTTCTGGAGAAAGCATATTGCAATCATTTTTGTAAAATCATTAATAAGTAGCATGAAGTATTGTTCATCATTTAGCCCTTTTCTTCTCATCGATTTGTGTAGATCGGTGTGTACAATCTCAAATGGTTTTGTTTTAGAGTATTCCTTCATTTTGAACTCAATTCTTGTTTGTTTTTCATGTAGAAAGTTCTTGCACATAGTATTGGTTGGCATTGAAATTTTAGGCATTTCTCTTACCACTTCCTTTTTGTTGATTTTGACAAGATTGTCAAAGTTCATGTGACTAATTATTCTATGCCAAAGACAAATTTAATTTTCCTTTCCCAAGAAAAATCTTTCCTTTCCAGTCTCATTTAAGATGTATATGTTGTTTGGAGTCCTTACTATTGTAGTCACCGATTTTCCTAATCCTTCTTTCCTTATCTTACATTTCTTTGAGTCAAATAGAAGTGTATGTCCCTGGTCACACATTTGAATAACACTTAGCATATTATGCTTCATGTTTTCAACAAGTAGGACATTTTATTCCATGGCATCTTTACTTCCAAGCTTGCCTATGAATTTTCCTATAATTTTGGCAGAGTTATCCTTGCAAAATGAGACTGGTCCATTTCTTTCTTTCTTCATAGTGACAAACCTGTCCTTGTCACCTATCATATTATTTAAACAACCACTATCAATGTACCAATCACTTATTTTGCTTTGGGATTGTAGAGAAATAGAACATTATTCAACATTCAATTTATCCTGCTTCCTTCTCCATATTCTTGATGGTTCTTTTGCATGATTGTTGAAATATTGCTTTGGTTCTGTAACATCCCCGACCCTCTAGAGACCGAGTAATGCTACCATGTGGAATATACACTTATATGATATATATTCATTTTAATGAATTTAAAACACTTAATCAGGATAACACAGAATTACTGCTACCAGTTCAGATTCAAACAAGATTAACAGTAAATGCACATGAAATAGAATACATGATAACATTGAAGAATCACAAAACATGCATAAAATACATAATTAAGCACAACAATGATACTTATATTTTAGCTGGAGTAAATCCACCAACTATGTGCAGAACTTCCACGAACCTCCCAGCCTTAGACCGCACTGCTCATCACTCTCAATAGTAGGTCACCCTCGAGATGGGACTAAACTAACCGAGCAAGGGAATTCTAGGCTTGGCAAGGACAAAAAGGAAGTTTCACAAAGAAATAAGAAGGATATTTTATCCCAGGAGCCACTTATGCCCACAACCCACAGACCCTCGTTCCCAACATGCTTGCTCCACCCTAGGAGGATACACCTTCACTAATACAAATCCATCGTCTAGTACACCTTCCTTACCTTGGGCTTCAACAACAGGCTGGACCAGAAGTCTCAGAGTATTGTAGTTGCTACGGGACTCCCTTCCAGGAGAACTCACTTCCCAAAAAATTCTCTCACCTGGGAGAGTTTCTCACAGGCATGACAACCTGCCCCTTCAACCATTCTTCAACTCAACAACAACCAGGTATGGGTGAAAAAAAAAACAACAACATAAACAATAGGGAAAAATGGGTATGGACACCCAAAAAGGAAACAACCTAATGCTAAGTCACAACATGACTTAGGAGACTACAATTATGTCTGCTTCACATGAAGAAACATAGGACATCTTCACAATTTTTGGTTTCAGAGATGCGTGAGGGTATGCAAAGGTCTGACGACAGAGGTCTCGGGTTCACGTGTAGGATGGGAGTATGGCAGGACGACCCCCAACATGATTTGATGGTTCATCTTTAACTACAAGCACCTATGTCGACACTTGTCTTCCTGGCGCTGCATGCACTCCATTTAGCCTACGTCCCACTTTCCAAGAACTTAGGATAACAAAAACATATCATGTTCACCCTAGTCTTTAGGAAATAATATTAAAATATTATTCCTCTAGAGGTAATTCCCCTAGCTTAACCCCTAGGCCTAAATACTTAGCCCCCCCTTCCTTACCCTACCTAGTGGAGCTTAGTCCCCCATAACTCTTCTTCATGGTCGGTCAAAATGAAATAATGTTTATATTTTTATTAATGTTCTACATAATTACATATACAAAAATCAGGATCATTGGCCTTGGCACTTGGCTCACCAGCCTAATAAACACATAAGTATTTCAGCTTATAACCACTTGGCTCACCAACCTATAAGACAAATTACAATTCATAAGGGGCTCGGCCTTGGGGTATTACAATCCCCTCCCCTTATTTTTGCATTGTCATCAGTGCAACTTATTTACAAAACAACAACAAGATTTCCAAAATCTTCAAAAAGATGTGGGTACTTTGCCCACATAACATCTTCATGCTCCCATGTTGCGTCCTCGGGATCGTACCAGGTCCACTATAATTTTACAATCCCTGTGGCTCAATTCTAGAGCTTCTTTCTTTTCCGGTCTAGTATACGCATCAGATGCACCTGCAAGACGCCTTCTTGCTCCACCTGAATCACATTCCAATCGATTACATGATTAGCATCATGTATGTATTTCTTAAGCAATGAAATATGAAACACATTATGTACATTCATGGATGCATGCAATGCAATCATATATGTAACTGGTCCAATCCTTTCTAGGATTTCAAACAGTCCACAAAATCTGGCTGCCAACTTTGATCAATTTCCCAGCTTCAAGGAATTTTTGTTGGTTTTCACTTTCAGGAAAACATGCTCTCCCACTTTAAACTCTCTGCGGGTTCTGTTTTTATCAGCATAACTTTTCTGCTTGTCTTGGGTAGCTTTCAAATTCTACTTAATCTTTAGCATTTGTTCTTCCATTTCCTTGAGAAACTCTGGTCCAAGTACTGCTCTCTCAACTGGGTTATCCCATCTTACTGGAGTGTTTCACTGTCTGCCGTAAAGTGCTTCAAATGGGCTCATCTTCTATGATGCTTGATACCCATTGTTGTAGGCAAATTCTACCAAGTGTAGGTAGTCTTCCCATTTAGATGGTTTGTCCATCACATACATCCTTAACATGTCTTCTATCACTTGGTTCACCCTCTCTGTCTTCCCATCACACTCAGGATGATAAGCAATGTTGAAGTTTAAATTCATTCCGAACCCTTTGAATAACCCTTTCCAAAATTTGAGGTGAATTTCGAGTCTCTGTCAGACACAATTGTTTTAGGAACACCGTGCAATCATGATATTTCCCTCATAAAGATATCGACAACATTAGCTTCCTTGTGAGTAGTCTTTAATGGAATAAAATGGGCAACTTTCTAAGTGTGTCCACCACCACCATGATTGAATCATGTTGCTTGCCTATTCTGGGTAATCCTGTGATGAAATTCATTGTCACTACCTCCCACTTCCACTTAGGGATGGTTAAAGTCTGTAGCAACCCTTCTGGGTGCCTGTGCTCGGCTTTAACCTTCTAACACTCCATACATCTGACGATGTATTCTGTAATCTCTTTCTTCATACCCGACCAAAATTAATGGCTCTTAAATGATGCCATAGTTTTTTGATATCCAGGGTGCCCAACATAAGGCACATTATGCATTTCTTTCAGAATCATAAGTTTCAATTTCTGGGAATCAGGTACATAAACTCTGTTTTTGTACAAGAGTGTTCCATCAGTTTCCAACTTATAATCCTCCACTTTCCCTGGCATCTCACCTTGCTGTAGCTTTGATACCAACTCCATGTACTGCAAGTCTGCATTTGCAGCTTCCAAAATTCTACCATTAATGTCAGTTTGGTGCATGCTAATGGCTGTAGCATGTAGTTCATGCACTCTCTTGCTGAGTGCATCAGCCACTTTGTTCTCCTTTCCTTTGATATGCTTGATATCAAAGTCATACTCACAAAGGAATTCTAACCACCTACTCTGCCTAACATTCGAGGTTGGCTGATCAAACAAATACTTCAGAAAGTTATGGTCTGTCCTCAGTTAAAACCTTTTTCCCATGAGGTAATGCCTCTATTTATTTAGAGTGTGAACAATAATCACCAACTCCAAATCATGAGTTGCATAGTTCTTTTCATGCTCTTTTAATTTCCTGTACTCATAACATATTACAAATCAATTCTAGCTAAGGACTCCTCCCAGTCCTTCTTTGCATGCATCTGTGCACACTATGAAATCTCCATTTGGATCTACAATTTTCATGAATGGAGCACTGGTTAACAATTGCTTCATTCGCTGGAAACTCTTCTCACATTCTTTTGTCAATTGAAACTTCTTCTCCTTCCTTTGCAAGGAAGTGATAGGGTGAGTTGTCCTTGAGAACCCTACAATGAACCTTCGGTAATAGCCAGCTAGACCCATAAAGGATCTGATTTCTTTGAGATTCTTAGGTGTTGACCATTCTCTGATGGCCTCTATCTTCTCAAGATCCATGACTATCCAATCCTTTGAAATGATATGCCCCAAGTAATGGATCTAATTTTGATAAAATGAGCACTTGCTTAGTTTGGCATACATTTGGTTCTCTCTTAGCACCTGCAACACCATCTTCAGATGATGTTCATGCTCTTCCTCCAACTTGGAATACACCAGGATGTCATCCAAAAAGACTATGACAAACCTGTCTAGATATTCCCTGAATACACCATTCATTAGGCACATAAAAACAATGGGTTCATTTGACAGCCCAAACGACACCACAGTGAATTCATAATGACCATACCTTGTTCTGAAGGCGGTCTCGCTAATGTCTTCATCCTTTATTCTTACATGGTGATATCCTGATCTAAGATCTATTTTCGAAAATATCTTAGCATCCTTCAACTGGTCAAAGAGATCATCGATCATCAACAGAGGATACTTGTTCTTAACAGTCACTTTGTTCAACTGTTTGAAATTGATGCAAAATCTCAATGTCCCATCCTTCTTCTTCACGAACAAGATCGAGGCTCCCCAAGGTGACACACTTGGGCATATATACCCCTTCTTCAGAAGATATTCAAGCTACAATTGCAATTCTTTCAGCTCTCGTGATCAGTCTGTTCATATCCATTGGACATGACTTAACCAATTCTGTAACCTTTCTCTTGGTTCCTGCAGCCAACTGCACTAACCAAGATTTTCCATGTTTTCTTCTCGACAATTGCAAACTTTCCACCACTCTAGGATCTACATAACTATGAATAGCCCATGAATCAATTAAAATAGTAAAGGCATGGTTGTTGATCATACCTTCCACTTCAATCACGTGTGACTGATATTCAGCTTGTTTGTTGTCCAGGTCTGCGTAGATCCTTGGTACTCTACTGCCCATGTCCTCCACTGTTTCTGCCTACTAAACATTGTGGACAACTCTCACTTTGTCATTTTTGTGGGGGCAATATTTGTACCTATGATTTCCTTTACAGCCCCAACATTCCATAGGTGGTTGTCTTGGGATTTGTCCACCTACTTCAGCCTTCCCTGGCTCTCTAAAACCCAACTGTCCTTGAGGGATATTCCTGAAAAATGGTGGTTTGATTCCCTTTTTTTCCTCTTCTCCCTCTTAAAGTTCTTCTTGTCTTCCTAAGATTTTTGGAAAGCAGGCTTTTCTTTTTGCTGATCATATAGGCATTTTTCTCTCCTTATAGTTTCTTCCATAGTCTTTGGGTCATCATACTGGATCTTGTCACTGATGGAAGATAACAATCCATTTAGATACCTTTGAATCTTGACAGTCTCATCTTTGATGAATGAGACATACTTCAACAATTCCAAAAATCTTCATTCGTATTCATCAATGGTCATGCTACCCAGCTTGAGTTATGATGGTGGGAGAAATTGAACGCTCACCAACTAGAAGAGTGGATCTGGTCCGGGGTTGTCTAAATAACCCAAGCCATTTGGGATAACCCACCCTGACGGGTTTAGCAGCTCCGTTAGCTGATCTAAGTACTAGGAAAAACAAACGAAAAACTATACTAAGGAACTAATCTAAATACAAACAATAATTAAAGCAAACTAAAAAATAAATCTAAAATACATATATACAATCTACTACCTAAATTATACAACTATAATTCCATAAAATTAAATGTTCAATTACCAACATAATCAAATCCAATTACAAATATACAATTTTTACAAATTACAGATTTAAATTAAAACCTTCAAAAGTCATTTGGAATCTGTCCTAAGACAATGAAACCATTGTTTTATTTTTATTTTTATAATTTTATGAAAAAGGAATTAAACAAAAACTATCTAAACTAAACAAATAAAATACCAACTCTAACTACAAATCTAAACTATACATATATCTATCTAAACTAATTAAATTATGCTAACAATCTAACTATCAAATAACAAATAACAAAATGACCTGAAGTAACGCTTCAGGTTTGTCCTGTGTATGATGGTCGATTCAGCTGTTTGGTGGGAGGAAACTCGCACTAGATTCTCCACGAGCCTCTTGTAAACGGGAAGCTGCTGTGCTCTTCAAATATAATTACAGGAAAAACAAGACATAAAAATTTACAACAATCTTATAATTTACAAATCATAGCAGTCAGATAAATCCTCATGCAAAATTTGTACAAATCAACTCAAGTAATGAAAAAGATAAACCTGTATTCATTAAACTGAAGTGGAATAATTGCTGTATTTTCTTTTTTTTTTTAAATAAGAGAAGATCAGATATGGATAACATATAAATCAAATCATATCACATGAAATGAATCATGATAGCTAAAGTAGTCGATGACCGATTACAAACTGATATGCAAAAAACTTGAAACAAAAGTTTGATATATTGAAAGCGAAAGCTGTTACAAGACATCAACTTTCATCTCAGTCTGAATCATAAATCCATAGTCTGGTTCTCCCACAGTGATGATGATTTTTTTACAAAAAATAACTAGTATTTAAAGACTTCCCACAGGGTAAAACATCCCTGTGGGAATTATCAAAACAGTTTACAAAAATTTGGGATAATATCCCAAGTCTCTATTTCTGACTCAAGCTAACAACTTAAAATAAAAACTACATCACACAAATATCTCCTAAACTGCCACAGCATGCCCAATTGATCATTTTAATTCGAATGTACCTGAAAGAGGACAATAATAGACAAGTCAAGAGGATATTTTATTGATAAAATTGACAAAAATCTAATTTTTAAGACTAGCTACAGAATCTTGTGATTCTGTAGCTGGTCTAAATTAACCACAAAATCATTTTAAAACCAATTCAAAACTATTAAACAAATATTTAATTGTTATTTGAAAATCAAATGAATTATCCAAATCAAAATTCTATGCTAATTCGAGAGCAAACAAAATCCTGGTCAATCAAGTGATAACAAAGATACATGCACTCTGTTCAATTTATTATTTTCAATTCGGGGTAAACAAAATCGCATAAGATCATTTGACAATAATGAAATCATTTTCATGAACCAAATCCAATCGACATCAACAGGATCATTTTTCAAATGCATAGAACTATATTAGACATATACAAAGGATCATGCTAATCGTGGCACACAGTAGTCAATTTCAAATCAAATCAAACAAGAACGAATCGAAACAGTTTGGGATCGACACTATCGTTATGAATCAACACAACTCCACGATTATAGCAAATAGATCTTTTTCACAGGTCAAATATAATCAAAATCCAAACGAGAATATTGATTCAATACAGAACAGAGTCGTTCCTGATAAATCGAAATCAACAGAGTCGTTTTGATTTTATTAGGAACAAACGAAACTAATCGAAATTGAACCAAATCTACTATCGAACATAATTGATTCAAAAACAAACCAAACCGAATAAAAAACTAGTCAATTTCTTATATTAAATTAAGCACGAGAAAATCGCATAACCAAATCATAACTACATTTAATTTTAGCAAAATGAATCTACTGTACAGGATCCATAACACCCGTTTGATGATCAAACTTAATCATTTCAAATGTATTACAATGAACAGAGCTAATCGAAATCAAAACCCAATTCGTTATATTAATTCAAGCAACTCATAAAACAAAATTAATATTGAAATTCATACTTGAACCATAAGAAAAGGGTTCGATTATGATAACTTGGAATTGACGAAGGCTGTTGCCGCTTTGACATTCCTGAAAACAATCAAACCGGTGGATCTTTGTTTCTTTTCACTAGCTTGAAACCTGTCATTCTCCTTTGCCAGCACCGTCACCCGTTCTTCTAACGATTTGATCTTTGATTGCAACAGGGGAACGTCGGCGTAATAATGCTCTAGCCACACATTACATTGGATACATGATGTTTTCTCAGGGTTTGATATCACATGCGAGGCTTTGCTCAGATTATCAGGGGTTTCATTGTGCAACTTGATTCCTGGGTAATTTGGGTTGTTTTTTAGGCAAGGGGGTAAGTTAGAGACATAGTGATAGGGTTTCTTGGAGCATAGGCCATGGGAATAGGGGTACTCTTTAACTAGGAAATGCTCAATATCGGAGTCCGTGTCCTCACTCAGAACTATGGGCTTTTGGTTGACATTTGGTTTAGGTTTATTCCTGGCAAGTCTTGATATCAATCGAGCATTTTTCTTCCCTTTTCTGTTGACAGCATTGTCACCTCTGTCTTTTTTCCTCGCGGGTCTTTCGAAGACCTTAAAATCATCCTTAGCACAGGGTTTAGCCATGGCATCGGGTAGGTCCAAGTCAGGGCAATCCGAGGGTTTAACAGGGGGTAAAAGGATATGAAGTGGCACGGCTGGTCCATCCAAAGTCTCACTGACCACAACCTTGTCGATTTGGACAGACTCTGGATTAGCAAAGCCATTTTGAGATAGAAAGGCTTGCCAATTATCACCATGAAGGCTCAAATGATGGACAACAATGAGTCTAATCAAGATGTGATGAAACAAGCTGTTATCGGCCTTCTCACATTTGAATCTCTTAGACATCTTGTAAAGACTATGCAAGAAGTAATGCGGCATGCTCAAAGGAAACCCCATGAAATTCATCAATAACCGGAGGTGATACAGAAAAACCAAGCCATACCAACCTTCACAGGTCACAAATTGTTTCACAATTACCAAAAGATCGTGCCACCTGGGCTTGAGGGTAGAAATAGGCATACCTTTATCACAAGAAATGACCTTTCTTGATACGAACAGTAATTGCCACGGTACCTCATCAACTTTGGAATTTTTAAACCACCTTTGGCTTGTAGCCGACAGTTCTGTAGCAGAGCTTATGAATTCTTCATTCAGCTCGAGACGTATGTCACCGATTTTATCCCTACACCGGTCAAAGGTAAGGGCAAATTGTTGGGCAACCAAAATGTTGAAACCCTCGAACCTCTATATAAACACCAACCACCCACTGTTTTCTAAATCTTTACGAGCATTATCGAACAACAACAGAGCTTGGTTACCATTCGGCTCTATGCACACCACCGGTGCCATAGACAGGAGCACACGGTGAGCAGGGTGAGTGGGTAAGGGGTTGAACATAGTAAACACAGTGTTGATTACTCATAGGCTCGCTTGAAAACTAGCAAAGGTGAACCGGGATAGGGGGAAAAGATTAAGGAGAGAACGTGCGAAGGTGGTGGAGCTAAGTCAACCCATGCATAACAGTCATATCCCATAGTACAACCACTGACACATATAACTATTCAAATATTACTGGTGCATACATTAAAAATCATGCCATTCAATCAATCAATGAAACCTATGGTAAGTCGACCAAAAATTTGCGCAAGCCATTGTTTTATCATAGCTTTGAAACCAAACAATGAATCGAAATCAATACCAAGGGTTTGATAATATGAACTATGTATCGTGTGAAATGATATATACCAAGGGTTTAACCACTACACCAATGTGTTTTCATGAAACCAGTGTGTCAAGGGAATCAATCAAAGAACATATAAATCAAATCATCAATGCATCACAAACTCGGTCAAAAGAATATCATCATAGTCTTGTAAAACGAAGTCATATTAACAAATAAAGAATGCCAAATGAATAAGGATCTTGGAGTCTTGTCAACTGTATAAAAATAAGTAAATTGGAAATGCGATGAGCATACAAACAAGAGCGATCATAACAATCCAGTGATGTTTTTAATATGACTTCGAAAACCAACATTTTCACGCTTGCAGTCGTGAAAACGAGAACCAAGGTAAGTGTGCAAATGCATATAAAACAATAGTGTCATTTTATTGCAAAGGTTGCGACGAAAATCAGAGTTTGCAAAACACTGGTGTAGGCAGCTTATAAGAGCTGTAAGAAAATGTGAATTGGCTGCCAACAATGGTGACACAATGGTAGAAGCAGTTATCTCTACCAAAAGAACAAATTCATATTATGATAATGAGAAAAATTCTGACTCCAAAATAAAAACCAGAAAATTGTGTAAACATCATCATTAACCAAATATTCCAGCAGTGTTTAAAGGATGAAAAACTGATAACAGTCTTAAGATAATCAAGGCACGATATTAAAGATAAAATATCCAATACTGTTGACAGAGCCACTGCTACCAGCATACGTCCATAGCCTCAATAGGTTTGCCATTTAACCCACTCTGATATCTGTATTCTACCAAGAAGTTCCAGATCAACATAAAGGACATTTTAAGGTCAAGAGGTTCCATATTTACGAATTTTCATATACCCGACATTGCTTCGCTGCCAGCGGGCCTGTTCAGTACCCCGACGAAGTTGTCTTGGCATCATGCATGCATTTACCCGCTGCCAGAAGACCTGTTCAACATCCCAGCAGGTTTACAAGCACTTCCCACAGCTCTTTTATTGATTTATTTTGTTTTTTAAAGATACATAGTTGAGTGGGGTGACGCTGAAAATTATGATATTTTAACATATTTTTTTACAGACCTCATCAGAATTTTTTAGAACCGTCCTTAATTAAGATCCAGAGATGGTTTATTTATAGAACCAAATTTCTAAGATAGGGAGATATCATCTGATTCATTCCCTTAAGGAATAGGGACAGCATAAAAAGATGATAGATGGTCATGACAGGCTTTACTCAGAGAACGAAATCAGTCAACTTCTTTCAAACAATAGACTTTTTTCCAACATAGATGTAAATTTCAGAAGTATACAATTGATGTTTATACAATTTTTAGTAGTCATTTCAGTGAAGGAATTTTTTGTTTTCTTTGTCTGAACAGTTTCCAAAATTCAGGTATGTGTATTTCCAAAAACAAGAACTGATAAGCGCAAAGGAGAAATCAAAGCCAAAAAAGGAAAGAAAAAGCAAGCAAAAGCAAAATATGTACATAATATATAAGGAGTTTTCATCAAGCAAAATATCTTTTCAGAGCTTGGCCATTCACCGGATAGGTGTCAGGTTGCCCCTCTAGATTCTGCAATCGGAAAGAGCTGGGACCCAACTTCTCATCAATTAAAAATGGTCCAAGCCATAAGTTTTGAAATTTTGTGTGCTCTCCCTTTCCCTCATGCGGTTTGTCCCATTTCAAGACGAGATCACCTACTTCGAAGTTCCTATCAGAGGCAGAGTTAGAATCGAACCATCTTTTAACCAATAGTTGATGCTGATCTAACTTACGTTTAGCTTGGTCTCTTACCTCTTCTAGCTTCATCAAAGTGTTAATTCGGTTTTCCAAAGGGGGACAGTCTTCTTCTTGTATTTTCTGTGATAACTGTAGTGAAGGAAGAAGAATGTGTGGTGGCAGAATTGCTTCTCTGCCATAAACGAGAAAAAAGGGGGAATTACCTATAGCAGTTTTTGGTGTTACCCTATCATCCCAAAGCGTGTTTAACAGTGCATTGTGCCAATTTTTGTGATTTTCATCCACCGTTCTCTTGATGATTTTAATCAAGTTCTTATTTGTTGATTCTTCCAATCCATTGCCCGGGGGGTAATAGCTAGCAGAATACTTCAATTTAATTCCTTTTTCTAAAAATCGCTCATCTCAAGAGACAAAAAATAAGAAGCATTGTTGAATACTAAACAATCAGGAATACCAAAACAAGTAATAATATTTGAATTTAGAAAGGCAATTACCTGACTGGTATTGGCAGTTCTTAATGCGGCAGCTTCAGACCACCGGGTAAAGTAATCTGTGTCTATTATGATAAAATTATGCTGTTGAGAGGATAGCTGATTGATCAGACCTATAATATCCAGGCCTCACTGCTGAAAAGGAGAGTCTACTGAAACAGGCTGCAAAGGAAAGGCTAGTTTCTGTAACTGCCCTGATGCTTTTTGACAAATAGTACACTTACGACACAAGGCATGGGCGTCTCTAAAAAGCGTGGGCCAGTAATAAATAGCTCTTAAAACCTTATGGGCAGTAGTGTCACCACCAAAATGACCACCAGCTTCTCCTGTGTGCAACTCTAGTAAGACTTTTTCTGCTCCGTCCTTCTCAAGACAACGCATTAGTACGCCATCAAAATTTTGACAAAACAGAATACCATTAACCAAATAAAAAGAGGCAGACTTTAATCTCAATGCTCTTCTTTTAGTGGGATCCAGGTGACAGGGGGTTGACCCATGTTCAAGACAGAATTTTATATTGTCGTACCAGGGACTAAAAAAGTTTTGTGTGCAACAGATTGCATTTTGATCGCGCTGTCCTAGGTTTGACATATCATTTTCTTCTTGCTGTCCTATTGTTGAATCAGCAACTAACTTGCATAACCCTTGGCCTCTCACTATATAAGCTGGGGTGATTTCTATGTCATACTCTTGCAAGGAGGTGACCCAGTTAGCCCTCTTTTCACCTAGTTCTTTCTACACTAACAGGTTCCTGACGGCTGGGTACGGGACAATGATTTTCGTCCTAGATTTCAAAAGATAAGACCGAAAGTGCTTGACTGCTTTGAAAACAACGTAGGTTTGTTGATCTACCACTAGGTAATTAAGTTCAACGCCTTTGAAAGCAGAGCTCATAAAGGCAATGGGTACTTCATTGTTTTCAACGTTCTTTTGAGTTAGGACTGTAGCATAGGAATGGTCAGAAGAAAAAGTGTAGAGTGTAAAGTCTTGGGAAAAGTCGAGGCTCATGAGAGAAGGAGCGTCTATTATGGCCTTTTTTATTGCATTAAAAGCTTGATTTTCTAAGGGTCCACAATGATATTGTACGTCTTTCTTAATTAAATTCTGTAAAGGTCTGACCATTTCGGAGAAACTGGGGACGAATCTCCGAACAAAGTTTATCTGGCCTAAGAAAGACTACATGGATTTTTTGGAAGTAGGAGGGGGAAGTTTCAAGATGACTTGAGTCCTTTCGGGGTCGATAATCATCCCTTTGCTTGACACAATAAATCCTAAGAGTTTACCTTGTTCTATTGCAAAGATGGATTTTTTAGGATTCAAGGAAATGCCGTATTTACGACATCACTGTAGAACGTCTCATAAATGAGATAGATGATCGGTTTTTCTTTTAGAAAATACAGTAACATCATCTAAGTAAACTACAACGGACTGATTGATTAAGCCTCGGAAAGAAATGTCCATTGCTCTCTGGAAAGTGGCACTAGCATTAATCAATCCAAAGGGCATTTTTCGATAAGCGTAGGTGCCCCATGGAGTGCGGAAGGTAGTTTTAAGCTGGTCTGGGGGAGACATCAGGATTTGGTTGTACCCCGAGAAACCATCCAATAAGGATAGCCTCTCAGAACCAGATACCTGTTGAAGGATCTGTTCCATGGGTGGGACAGGGTAGTTGTCTTTATCAGACGCTCTATTAAGGTTTCGAAAATCGACGCATAGTCGGATTTCCCCACTTTTCTTCCGAACAGGGACAGGTTAGAAACCCATTGAGTGTGCCTAACAGGGAAAATAATCTTAGCATTTAGGAGTTTATTTAATTCTTTTTTAATGGTCAGTTCAAGCTTAGGGTGCATTTTTCTTGATTTTTGTTGAAAGGGTGAGGTTTGGGGTTTCATAGGAATGACGTGTTGTATGATGTTAGGGTCGAAAGTTTTAAGGTCATCATATGTCCATGCAAAGACAACTTTAAATTCTTTAAACAATTTAATGAATGAAAATTTTTCTTGTTCAGAACACCCAACCCCTAAATTAATGCACTGCGGATTTTCATTAGTTCCTAAGTTTACTTTCTCATATGATAACGAGGAACTATTGGTTTTACAGTTGACCGATTTTTTGAATTTATCTTGAAGATTGTAAATTTCTCTAATCTAACTACAGATTTAGGGATCAAATTTACCATGTTCGATGAAGATTCATGAGTTCTCGGATATGGTATTACCGTGAAATCATGCAAATTTTCATCATGAGTGCAGTCATCTATGACCGCGCCTTGAAAAGTTTCTTCCATATGCAGGAAGCTAATAATCTGTTGATCGTTGTCGAAGAATCTCCAGTTCGTGATGTTATCGAGAACAGA
The DNA here is from genome assembly GCA_010110895.2 of Picea sitchensis. Classification (NCBI taxonomy): domain Eukaryota; kingdom Viridiplantae; phylum Streptophyta; class Pinopsida; order Pinales; family Pinaceae; genus Picea; species Picea sitchensis. The sequence continues at coordinate 144,692 of SNQJ01S0007984.1, read as the reverse complement.
TGGCCTTAACAACAGTTAGACGGAGAATGCATCCGAGGATAATCCTTCTGCAGGAAAGAGTTTAGAAGCTACGTTAGCTAATAGATCAGCTTCGACATTATTCAATTGAGGAATAGAATTTATATTTAAAGTAGAAAATTTATTCATTAAATTCCATACCTTGGATTGGTAGCTTCTAAGATGCGGAGACAGACAATGGATAGAATCTCTTACCTGTCTAACCACGATTTTGGAGTCACCAAAGACAGTCAAGTTTTGAATGTTCATATCCAAGGCTTTTCTGAGACCTTGCAGTAAAGCCTCATATTCTGCAGTGTTATTAGTACATTCAAATTCTAACCTACATGCAATCAGAGTTTTTTTACCTACCGGATCCATAATAACGCAGCCTGCACCAACTCCTTCTTTGGACTTTGACCCGTCGAAATAAAGAGACCAAATTTGATTTTTATCGGGTGCATGAGGCTGTTGTGTGGAAGCTGATGGCTGCATGTATGCTACAATCTCGGACTGCTGTTCTGGGTTTGTGATAGCTGAAGCCTCGGCCATGAAATTGCCAAAAAAAGGTATCCATCCCTTGTACTTCGGGTGAATCAACAGAAGGTGTAAATGGCTCATTTGGATCATTCAAATCGGTGACCGTGAACTTAAGGTAGTGTTCATGATTTACCTTGATCTTGTTGGGCTTGCCTTTCATTGGAAGCCATAGGTGAGACCAGTCTGTTGCGAAATAGCCGTGTAGTTGCTCCGACCAGTCCCTGCTTAAAAACATACCATATACTTCTAGAATATCCACAACAATAATATCAATGACTTGATGAACTTTGGGGTTAGACGATAATATTATAATCACATTCTTTAATTCGTCTATGACCTTGACATTAGTTCGATCAAGCTGGATGATTTTTAAGGTGGAGGGTTCAACTTTAGCGTTAATTTTCTGACACACAGACCATGGAATCACATTGGATGACGCTCCTGAGTCTACCATACAATTGTGCACGTTTCTATTAAAGATTTCGAAATTTAACAAAAATGGAGGTACATTTATGCGAGTACTAAGGGTGGTAGTTTGTGGCTTTTTACTCGTAGTTTCTAAAGCTACTTTATCTACATTATTTACATGATTTACATGAAGGCTTCCTTTATCATGAGGATCAAGATTATTCTTAGTGGAAGTCCTTTGAGGGACTTTGTTCTGAACAACCTTGTTTGAATTACCATTTTTACCATTCTCTGCAATATTTTGTAACATTTTTTGTAGTAAAAATGGAAATTTTAATAACTCATAAACAGAAATGTTAGTCCTTAACTTTTTAAGATCTTCAACTAAACCATAATCTAAGCTGGGGTTTACATGACTCTGTTTAGTCTCAGCTGGTTTAGATTGTTTTGGAGGCAAAGTCGTAGTGTTTTCGGGAGAAGGTTTGTTTGCTATCTTACTCCTGGTGTTATAGGGATGCACTGTCTCGAAGTTAGCTTGAAAGATGCTATCCAAGAAGTGCCCAAAAATGTTTGGAGAAGACTCTTCTTCTTGAACTATCTATTTTTCCACAACCTCCTCAGGAATCTCAGGAGGTACCAAGTTATCCTGGGCTTCTAGAATCGTTTGAAGGGCGTACTACAGACTTTCTAGATTAAGACCCTCGGTGGTTAGATTAGGTCGGTTGGTGGGAAAAGGCTTCCTAAACGGGGGCTTGTAAGGCCCTTTGCTTAAGGAAGCTTCTTTGGCTACCCTTTTCAAATATATAACTTGATTTGAAAGTTTTTGAATGACTTTAGTTAAGTTTTCTAAATCAGAGCTTTCAGGTTGTGTTTTACTTTGAGTAGGTCTAGGAAGGATTTCGATCTTCTTTTTGGAAGATGAACTAGTTTCTGTTTCGTTGCTAGTAGTGTATTTTAGACTAAGTATGTCTTTTTCAATCTGGCTGGCCTCTTCAAAGGCCTCTAACAACGTGGCTTTCTTAGATCATTTAACCCAAATAGCTATACTTTGATGCAAGGCTTTAGTATAGTACGATATTATAAGATTCTCGGCAGGCATTGAATCCATGGGGATTCGATTCTTAAGTGTTAAGAATATTTGATTAAAGTCTTTAATTTTCTCTTTTGGGTTCATTCTTAAGTTAGAGAGCTCAATGACTAGGACTTCCGGAGGCTTACTGTCTCCGAATTTTTCCAAAAAGCATGACTCGAAATTTTCCCAAGACACGATGGTATGGGGTTTCTAGGCAAAGTACCATGTGGATGCATTTCCGTCGAAAGCATAAGGGAACAACCTACATACTACGTCTTCATGCTCGACATTGCAAAGTCTTATGGCTAACATAAACTTTTTAATGTGATCTTCTGTGATCTATTTAGAGTCAGGGTCAAACTTGGGAAGCCACTTCTCCGGATGTTTGGGTAAGGGATGCTGATCTCCAGGTATGACTACCACATCCTGGTTGAGCCAAGGCCTAGAAAGATTGTTCTGGTTGGCCATTGGTATAGTCGGTGTGGAAGGCTATGAAGGGGAACTACCTTCGGTAGAAGAATCCTCTCCCGAAAAAGAAGCGGATGATGTAGGTGGTGAGGGAGGTATTCCAGATCCTCCTGCAGCAGGAGTGATGATTGGATCTGTAGGGTTCACAGTGAGGTTAGTGCCTCTGAGTTGTTCTTTGATATCAGAGAAATCTAAAGGTTGGTTTAAAGGTCGGTTCGGTTGCCTCAAATAGGCTAAGGCACTATGAGTTCTTATGAGAGATTGACAGACAATCTCTTGTATGTCACCACCTGTAGGATTTGGGGTTGTTGGCTCAACTGTGATCCATGGATCATCATTTGATGTGGTTGTTGTTTGAAGGGGAATGTTTTCGTTTGAATGACTTCTTGTTACTATAGGTGAGCGATTACGTGGTGGAGGAGTCTTAGGACCGCCTCGTGCCATTAATAAATTTCAGGCCCTCCTTCTAGTGCCATTTGTTGATGGGCGAAATTGAATGCTCACCAACTGGAAGAGTGGATCCGGTCCGGGGTTGTCTAAATAACCCAAGACGTTTGGGATAACCCACCCTGACGGGTTTAGCGGCTCCGTTAGCCGATCTAAGTACTAGGAAAAACAAATGAAAAACTATACTAAGGAACTAATCTAAATAAAAACAATAATTAAAGCAAACTAAAAAATAAATCTAAAATACATATATACAATCTACTACCTAAATTATACAACTATAATTCCATAAAATTAAATGTTCAATTACCAACAGAATCAAATCCCATTACAAATATACAATATTTACAAATTACAGATTTAAATTAAAACCTGCAAAAGTCNATTTTATGAAAAAGGAATTAAACAAAAACTATCTAAACTAAACAATTAAAATACTAACTCTAACTACAAATCTAAACTATACATATATCTATCTAAACTAATTAAATTATGCTAACAATCTAACTATCAAATAACAAATAACAAACTGACCTAAAGTAATGCTTCAGGTTTGTCCTGTGTATGATGGTTGATTCAGCTGTTTGGTGGGAGGAAACCCGCACCAGATTCTCCACGAGCTTCTCGTGAACGAGAAGCTATTGTTCTCTTCAAATATAATTACATGACAAACAAGACATAAAAAATTACAACAATCTTATAATTTACAAATTATAGCAGTCAGATAAATCCTCATGCAAAATTTGTACAAATCAACTCAAGTAATGAAAAAGATAAACCTGTATTCATTAANTTTCTTTTTTTTAAAATAAGAGAAGATCAGATATGGATAACATATAAATCAAATCATATCACATGCAATGAATCATGATAGCTAAAGTAGTCGATGACCGATTACAAACTGATATGCAGAAAAATTGAAACAAAAGTTTGATATATTGAAAGCGAAAGCTGTTACAAGACATCAACTTTCATCTCAGTCTGAATCATAAATCCATAGTCTGTTTCTTCCACAGTGATGATGATTTTTTTACAAAAAATAACAAGCATTTAAAGACTTCCCACAGGGTAAAACATCCCTGTGGGAATTATCAAAACAGTTTACAAAAATCTGGGATAATATCCCAAGTCTCTATTTCTGACTCAAGCTAACAACTTAAAATAAAAACTACATCACACAAATATCTCCTAAAATGCCAGAGCATGCCCAATTGATCATTTCAATTCAAATGTACCTGAAAGAGGACAATAATAGAGAAGTCAAGAGGATATTTTATTGATAAAATTGACAAAAATCTAATTTTTAAGACTAGCTACATAATCTTGCGATTATGTAGCTGGTCTAAATTAAACACAAAATCATTTTAAAACCAATTCAAAACTATTAAACAAGTATTCAATTGTTATTTGAAAATCAAATGAATTATCCAAATCAAAATTCTATGCTAATTCGAGAGCAAACGAAATCGTGGTCAATCAAGTGATAACAGAGATACATGCACTCTATTCAATTTGTTATTACCAATTCGGGGTAAACAGAATCACATCAGATCATTTGACAATAACGAAATCATTTTCATGAACCAAATCCAATCGACATCAATAAGATCATTTTTCAAACGCATAGAACTATATCAGACATATACAAAGGATCATGCTAATCGTGGCATGCAACAGTCAATTGCAAATCAAATCAAACAAGAATGAATCGAAACAGTTTGGGATCGACTCTATCATTATGAATCAACACAACTCCACGATTATAGAAAATAGATATTTTGCACAGGTCAAAGATAATCAAAATCCAAATGAGAATATTGATTCAATACAGAACAGAGTCATTCCTGATAAATCGAAATCAATAGAGATGTTTTGAGTTTATTAGGAACAAACGAAACTAATCGAAATCGAACCAAATCGACTATCGAACATAATTGATTCAAAAAACAAACCAAACCAAATAAAAAACCAATCAATTGCTTATATTAAATTAGGCACGAGAAAATTGCATAACCAAATCATAACTACATTTAATTTTAGCAAAATGAATCTACTATACAGGATCCACAACACCCGTTTGATGATCAAACTTAATCATTTCGAATGTATTACAAAGAACAGAGCTAATCAAAATCAAAACCCAATTCGTTATATTGATTCAAGCAACTCATAAAATGAAATTAATATTGAAATTCATACTTGAACCATAAGAAAAGGCTTCGATTATGATAACTTGGAATTGACGAAGGCTGTTGCCGCTTTGACATTCTTGAAAACAATCGAACCGCTGGTTCTTTGTTTCTTTTCACTAGCTTGAAACCTGTCATTCTCCTTTGCCAGCACTGTCACCCGTTCTTCTAACGATTTGATATTTTATTGCAACAGGGGAACGTCGGTGTAATAACGCTCTAGCCACACATTACATTAGATACATGATGTTTTCTTAGGGTTGATATCACATGCGAGGGTTTGCTTAGATTACCAGGGGTTTCGTTGTGCAACTTGATTCCTAAGTAATTTGGGTTGTTTTTTAGTCAAGGGGGTAAGTTAGAGACATATTCATAGGTTTGCTTGGAGCATAGGCCATGGGAATAGGGGTACTCTTCAGCTAGGAAACGCTCAATATCAGAGTCCGAGTCCTCGCTCAGAACTATGGGCTTTTGGTCGACGTTTGGTTTAGGTTTATTCCGGGCAAGTCTCGATATCAATCGAGCATTTTTCTTCCCTTTTCTATTGACATCATTGTCACCTCTGTATTTTTTCCTCGCGGGTCTTTTAACGACCTTAAAATCATCCTTAGCATAGGTGTTAGCCATGGCATTAGTTAGGTCCAAGTCGGGGCAATTCGAGGGTTTAACAAGGGGTAAAAGGATATGAAGTGGCATGGTCGGTCCAACTAAAGTCTCATTGACCACAACCTTGTCGATTTGGATAGACTCTGGATTAGCAAAGCCATTTCGAGATAGAAAGGCTTGCCAATTATCGCCATGAAGGCTCAAATGATGGACAACAATGAGTCTAATCAAGCCGTGATGAAACAAGCTGCTATCAGCCTTCTCACGTTTGAATCTCTTAGACATCTTGTAAAGAATACGCAAGAAGTAATGCGCATTTTCAAAGGAAACCCCATGAAATTCATCAATAACCGGAGGTGATATAGAAAAACCAAGCCATACCAACCTTCACAGGTCACAAATTGTTTCACAATTACCAAAAGATCGTGCCACCTGAGTTTGAGGGTAGAAATAGGCATACCTTTATCACAAGAAATGACCTTTCTTGATACGAACAGTAATGGCCATGGTACCTTATAAAATTTGGAGTTTTTAAACCACCTTTGGCCTATAGCCGACAGTCCTGTATCAGAGCTTATGAATTCTTCATTCAGCTCGAGCTGTATGTCACCGATTTTATCCCTACACCCATCAAAGGTAAGGGCGAATTGCTGGGCAACCAAAATGTTGAAACCCTTGAACCTTTGTATAAACCCCAGCCACCCACTGTTTTCTAAATATTTACGAGCATTATCAAACAACAATAGAGCTTGGTTACCATTTGGCTCTATACGCACCACCGGTGCCATAGACAGGAGCACACGGTGAGTAGAGTGAGTGGGTAATGGTTTGAACAGAGTAAACATAGGGTTGATGACTCACAGGCTCGCTCGAAAACTAGCAAAGGTGAACCGGGATAGGGGGAAAACATTAATGAGAGAACGTGCGAAGGTGGTGGAGCTAAGTCAGCCCATGCATAACAGTCATATCCCATAATACAACCACCAGCGCGTATAACTATTCAAATATTACTGTTGCATACGTTAAAAATCATGCTATTCAATCAATCAATGAAACCTATGGTAAGTCAACCAAAAATTTATGCAAGCCATAGTTTTATCATAGCTTTGAAACCAAACAATGAATCGAAATCAATACCAAGGGTTCGATAATATGAACTATGTGTGGTGTGAAATGATATATACCAAGGTTTTAACCACAACACCAATGTGTTTTCATGAAACCAGTGTGTCAAGGGAATCAATCAAAGAACATATAAATCAAATCACCAATGCAACACAAACTCGGTCAAAAGAATATCATCACAGTCTTGTAAAACGAAGTCATATTAACAAATAAAGAATGCCAAATGAATAAAGATCTTGGAGTCTTGTCAACTGTATAATGATAAGTAAATTGGAAACACGATGAGCATATAAACAAGAGCGATCATAACAATCCAGTGATGTTTTTAACATGACTTCGAAAACCAACGTTTTCATGCTTGCAATCGTGAAAACGAGAACCAAGGTAAGTGTGCAAACGCATATAAAACAATAGTGTCATTTTATTGCAAAGGTTGCGACTAAAATCAAAGTTTGCAAAACACTGGTGTAGGCAGCTTATGAGGACAGTATGAAAATGCGAATTGGCTGCCAACAAGTTCAAAGAACTCTTTCATATTTCTGTCGTAGTATCTCTTAGTTAAGTACTTCTTTTCAAAATGTCCCTTGAACTCCCTTCAAGCAACATTCTTCTCTCTGATGTGTTGTACGTGCACAAGCTTCTCCCACCATATGTATTCCTTTCCTTTAAGTTGGTAAATGGAAATTATTCCCTATGCATGAGAAGAATAGTTCTGTAGTTGGAAATATTTCCTCATGCCCAAAAACCAAGTCTCGACATCTTCATCTTTCTTGTGTTCTTTGTCAAAAGTAGGAGGTTTAATCTTGTTCATTTCACCCTTCAGTTCATCCACTCTAGATCTCCTATGATTTCTGTTAGGAGACGGGCTTGAACTACTATGTGCCTCCTTATTGAAATGTTTTGGGGAGTGATGATGAAGCCTGCTAATGCTTCTTGATCTTCTTTTCCTCTCAGGGTTCTTGCAAATCCCTGTTTTGCTTGAGCCACTCTCCTTATCCAACTTCTTTTTTATTCTTTCCAGACTCTGCATCAACTTTAAGTTGATTTTTTCTTATTGATCCATGGATTTCATGAGATTTCTGTCATCTTCTCGATGAGCTTGGGTGTCTTTCTGCAATCGTTCAATGATTTTCATCATATTCCTTTCCTTGTCCATCTCGTCTCCGTGCCCATTGGAGTTCGATTCTTCCACTCCTAAATGGACATCCATTCCTTTTAATTCATTCTCCAAATTGGAAGCATTATGTTCTATTCCATTTCTCTTCACTCAGTGGCAATTCGTTGCGGTCTTGACACTCGTTGAACTCTGCAAACACAATGTCTAGTCAACCGAAATTTGTCAAGCCATCAGTCCTTAACAATTTCCACAACATTCATAAACCAATCTGATTTAAGAAAATGTTTAGATTTCATTTTCTTTTCAAGATCTTCTCTTCTCTGTAATAATTTTTGGGCACTAGCCCCTTCCTCTAAGTACCCAACCCATGTGATCACGGGCTGTGACCAAGCATTAAGTCAAAAGGTGCTTACTCAGGCCTTCAGCTTCAGAAATTTTCAAAGCACAACACAATAATCCCTTAGAGTTCTGAGTTACCGAACTTGCAAAGTAGAGTGGATCAATAGTCCACGTCTACTCAGAATCCAACATCTGACACTCACTATGGAACCTCAGGTGTCTGAGTTCTGGGACTTCGGGTCTTTGGGACTTCAGAGCTTAAGAGGATCTCACATCCGCACATCCAAACTGTTAATCTCCAAACATTCCCAATCACCTTTGGTGACGTCATTAAGTCACATCACTTAACATTTTCCAATTGTGGGGGCATGCTATGGTGGTTTGGAGTAACCCACATTTCATCCTGCAATTCTTCTGACACTGACATGTAACCCCTCAGTGAAACTGCAGTTTGGATTGCAGAACCGCCTTGGATAATTAACTTTCGTGCAATTTGGGTCCCCGCAATGCCTTTTGGCTATAGATCTTGATGTATCATGATCAATGCCGGTGTGAGTCCTCCAACCTTTAACTTCACTACATAACCTCGGGCCCCACTAACCCTTCTCATACAAGATGCCACATGGAGGAATACTATCGGTTGAATCGTGTCCCAATCAGATGGGTGTCACACGTCACGTTCCATATGGATTTTCAACCTTCCATAGGTTCAAAACCCACTGGCACGTGACACACATCCCATGTGTCCACATCCATCCAAGTGGTGTCACCATGACCCACTACTTCAGCCTTCAAGACTTTGGGAGTTTGTCACACTCCACACTTGAAATCCTCCGAAGTGACTTTCCCTGAAGTCTCAAATATGTTGACACATACCCCTCTGGAAATCAACAACCAGGATCTACATCGGCTATTTCTCTTTCTTCTCGATCATAGAACTTTTGAAGTGCTCTCACTCTGAAGTTGTGGATCTTGTGCCACCTGTCAACCTGGATCAGATGACTGTCAATCCTTTGTACTTAGATCCGACGGCTTGGAATTTGTTTCCTCCTCATCCCTCTCCTTTTATTTTCTGGACACGGATCTAACGGTCCAGACTCCTTCCAATAACAAATATAATGACTGTTGTCACTCCTCCTCTCGAGCTTCATTTATCGAGCCCCTTTCTCCTTCGAGGTTTGCTTCGACACTTAGTTAAATTTTGAATCTGTGCACTCCTTGCAACATGTCTTCACCTCCCTTCACAAGAAAACTTAATCTATTTCTCCCGACATTTTTGAGTCAAATACTCTGTCGACGCACTCCTTGCACCCAGGGACACTCTGAACCTCGAATTTTGTCCCTTTCGACAAAAATTCACTCTGAAATCTGTGTCTCATTAACCACTAACATGGCCCATCCATGCTTAATGTTGAAACCATGCTCTGATACCAATTTGTAACATCCCTGATCCTCTAGAGACCGGGTAATGCTACCATGCAGAATATACACTTATATGATATATGTTGGCCCTTGACCAAGTTTTGGGAGTTTCTTGGTCATGTTGACCTATTTTGGTACTTCGATAGCCTGTCGAAGGAGGAGCGTAAGACAAAGAGGGGATCATGGGATCTTAGCCCCCTTTTTGGCCTCTTTTTGACTTGTTGGGAATATGTAATGAGAAAGGGATGTTGGCCCATGGGTTTACCCATGTTTAGGCCTATTTTGTGTATAAATAGATGCCTAGGCTAGGAAGAAATAGAATGGAAAAGAGACGAATGGCTAAGTGCTATATCTAAGTGATGAGATTGTATGCTAAGTGAAAATAGGGTTTTTGGATGCTTTGTGCATGATTGTAAAATACTTGCAGAGATGAGTGCAAGTGGTTGTGGCAGATTGTGAAAAGCTTAGTGTTGTAGCATAAGGAAGAAGGATCTACAGAGCTGCACAGATCTTTTTTCCTGTGCGAAGAAAACATTGTTGAGGCTCTATGCTATAAATGATTGACTGAGATAATAAAGAAGAAGGGTTGGTGGACGTATCCCTAGGATGGGGGTGAACCACACAAACACTGTGTCATCTTTCTGTGTGCCTTATATTTATGTATTCATATGTTATATGATAAGTGCTTTGATAGATAGATCTATTCATGCTTGGTGCTTATTATGTGTGAGAATGTTAGATGTGATATAGATAATCATGATTGGTTCTTGATATGCTCATTCTGATCCATTTGTATATGCTAAGTGTGGGTATAAGGTAGATTAATGTGAATACTGCGAGGCTCTATTTTACCAGCGAAGTAGATAATGATTGCATGTTAAAGAACTGAAGGTGATGAATTCTTTATTAAGTAGTACAATCACATATCTATGTCCCAGCTAAGGTTGCAGACACTTAAGTCTTGCAACCATCCCTGCTTCTACCTCGGGTGAGACTTCATATGCTTCGTAGGTGTTGCCGAAAGGGCTGGTAATTAGGATTTTGTTGGTGCGCTATTGTAAAGTTGAACCCTGGGTTTTCCTCTGTGCCAAAAAATGGTTCTGTTGTCGGGACCTGAAACTGTGATTGCTGGGAATTGAGGAAGAGGAAGCTATGTGCAAAGATTCATCCTAAAATTGTGAAATCTCTGGGCGTAGATCTGTTCCCTAGTGCGCAGTATTCTACTTGATCTGTAAAACTTTGTGCCAAAGAAAGAAGGTCGGATCTGTAGAAAATAAGAATGATCTGAAAGATTTGTACTCCAAGAAAGGTAAAAGTGAGAAGTTCTAATTGAAAGAGGTAATATCTGTAAGCTTTGTGCTCTGTAAAAGTAAGATAAGTGGAAATTTTTGTTTCTAGAGTATGGATCTAGGTATATATGATAGGTTTTGTTCTAGTTTGAAAGCTAGGGTGTTAATAGATGAAAGAGGGTTTGATATGAATAGATCTAATAAGAATAATGAAAGATATGTTATACCTATGCATAGAAAGAATGTTTGGACTAACAAATGGATGAAGGATCCTAGAAATAATTTGTTACAGTTTAGCTACCATGATCCTAGTGCATAGTACAGAAGAGGTTGGGGATCATTGAAAAGAAAGAGAGGATTAATCCTCTGTTACAGTTGCAGGAGGCCGGGACATCTTGCTAAGGAATGCCCTGGTGGAAGACCTAGTTGTTTCTATTATAAGGCTATGGACCATGAAGTGTTGGATTGTTATAGAATGATCGTTAAGCTTGAAGGAATGAAGTTGAGTCAAGAGAACCCTAAGGCAGATCTAGAAAAGGAAGAACCCCAGCAAGAATCATAGAAAGTATGGATATGGATAAAAGAAACCTTGAATCACCATCGACATGTCAGCTTATCAGAGATCTTCAAAGAGAAGGAATGCATCGAAGCAAGAATAGGGGACTTCGACATTGACTGTCTTCTGGATGAGGAAACACAGATGAATATTATGCCAGAGAGAACCTGGGAAGCTATAAGAAGGCCTTCTATGATCCCTTCACTAGGAGGAATAAGTTTATTTAGAGGAAAGCTAGTAAACCTATGTGGAAGGCTTGCTTGGATACCTATGACTGTCAATGGAACTTCGACAGAAGAACACTTTGAGATTATTAAATTTTTTGAAGATAGCACCCTGTTTACCATGCTAATAGGAAAACCTTGTATTGATAGAGATCAAGCCAGACGAAAGGAAGAAGAAGAAGTTTTGGAACAGAAGAAGAAAGAGTTAAAATATTTTATGACTAGAAGGATCACACACTTGATTGAGGAACAGAAGAGCAGATCGTAGATATTTAATACTAGAAATCGGGATGTCGAAGCTAAGAGAACACTAGAGGATCCCCAGGAGATTGAATTACCTACCCCATGCACAAAAGAAGTATTACCTAGAAACCCTAGGAAATAATTTCAATAAAGCGAAGTAACTAAGACCAAAGAAGAAAAGAATAATAATGATAAAAGCATTACCGAGACGAAGCTCACTAGATAGTACTAAAAATTAATAAAGAAAAGGGCTAATAATGAAAGAATACAGGAGGTTCTAGAGGAGACTTCACAGAAATAAAAATTACAGAATTTGAGCTTTGTCGGGATATCCAAACAACGACATATGGCACTTCACCATGAAGAAACAATATAGTCATTGGGACTGATATATCTGTTCGACATCCGCTCCGAACGGACATAAAAGGAATAAAGGTTCATCATAAAACCGTTGGACCTCACTATAATGGAAAGAACAGAGTTAGTGAAGCCTTCATATCTATTGCAAGTGATGTGTTACAGAACTTTTCTATTTATCCTGCCATGCCATGCAACGAGAACACTTTTGATAATTGAGAATTTCAGCTCGTAGCCTTGATTAAGATTTCCCAGTGATCACTATGCCTTTTCCTTCTACCCTATTGTAGTGCCCACATTTCTTTGAGAACCCAAGATCTCCATCCCGAGCGCATATGTCTGAAGAGCTCATCGCTGAAGAAGCAACTATGACAAAAGTTCCGATCAACTTAATGGCTGAAAGAACCATGTCAGGAAGATGATTGTCTATAGGTGTACATGCATCATCGACGCGAGGAGTGCAAGCCTCCCCATCGATTGCTCGAGCCGACCCATCTCGGTGAACCAACGAAAAGAGAACTAAGCATAGAGATGATCTTGCAAACACTAAACTGTTTTCAAGCATTCTACCTGATTATATACCACCTCTGAGCGACGCCATCACTTGTGACAGTGTACCCCACGAATTTGAGTATGCTTTGATCATTGCGTACCTTCTGAATGAAGTGCGTGCAGTTTGTGTCGACCAGGATAATCTCACTACGTTGAAGTTTAGTGAATTCAACCTTGGCGATAGGAAGGCTTACAGTATGCTCACCCCTTATAAATATCTGACATGAACCAAAAGAAAGAAGTCCAAGATTATCACTCAATAATGGACCCAAAACCTCGCGCAGTCAACCCTACCTAATGTAATGAAGATTCCTCACTTTGGGAGGCATCAAGAAGTGAACACGTGCGTCAAGTTGCTACTTTCCTACTATCACGGAGGATACTTATGGTTGAACTTCCGCATCACAGTGGATTTGAATTGATCAATTGGATCACAGGGCTAAGCATGCAGGGCCCCAACCCACAGGATTTTTATTCTGGCAAGACTGTAGATCGCTCTCTTGCACAGAAGATAAAGGATATGTATGGCGATGTCGAGAAGGGAACATGAGGCTACAAGGTAGCCTCTATCCAGAGTGGTGCAATGCGCCTTGCCTGTGAGCTGATCGTAGGCAAGATATTTTGCAAGAATCGACTGACCCAATTGACCGGATTTGTAGTAGACCTCGCAAGGAAGTGCATGGAGGGCCTACATATGAATTGGGCCAAATACTTGGTGAAATAGCTAGAACTAGACTGCAGGGAAGCACATGACCAAGGGTACGAGTTCCATTTTAGCTGGACATTTATATTAATCGCTTTCATTGCATGGGAGATGCCGGAAGGTGCAACCTTCCTGGATGTCGAGCCCTTTGAGCCACTGGCCACGAATTTTAGTACACTATGGTACTCCAGCGACATGAACAAGTAGTGGAAGTCTAATGTCGTTTTCCACACTTATTACAACCAACTGAAGATCGCAATCTAGGCTTCGCCTCACATAACCTTGAATACACTTCACATATTTAGACCCTTGATGAAATTCATCATGGAGGGCTACTTCATTTATATCACCACACATGCTGATGAGCATCACCAACAGTTGCAGTCATATTACAAAGTGATAGAGGAAGACTTAGAAGAGATTACTAAGGAGTGGTCGGTGGACCTCCTCATCCTAGTTGACCCCGCGGAGCTCTCTGATGTTGATAGTCCAGGAGCCGTGCATGATACACCTGGATAGAGCAAGACCAACAAGAACGAAGAAGCCCAGGATGTGCATAGCACTTCAACACAGGCTCCTTCTATATCACTTGAGTGTAGAGGTGATGGAGGAGAAATAGATGGCATCGAAGTCGAACAGAGGAAAGGAGAGGTTACACATCTAAGAGACGAGGAGGATCCATCGAAGAAAAGGAAGGTTTCCCCTCCGAAACCTTCCTCAAGGAAGAAAATGAAAGCAACCAGAACCAAGTTTGAAACCACCCTAACATCCGACGACTTCGACTTCATCGTCGCTGCACTGAACGATGCTTCATTGGAGACAGCAGAGATGCAGAAAGCCAAGTAGGAGGAGATGTTTAGTCAGATCAAGGTTGAATTTCAAGAAGTGCAGCAGGCACTACAGTCCAGCCCAACAATATCCACTACGCCCCTGATGGTAGGAACACCAGAAATGGGAGATGAGCCAACTAAACTCCACCGGATTGTTGATACGGTCGAAGCTCGCCTTCGATGAGCATAGGAAGAAACAATACAAGCCACCCAGGCTCTGGCGCAAGCACATGGATCTCTGTTAGAACAACGCAGTAATGGAGAACAAGAGAAGCTTGATATGCAAGAGAAGTTTGATGAAGAGAAAGAAGAGCTACAACAAATCAAGGAACAGTTGCTCACTGAGAAACTTGAAGTTAAGGAAAGGGTCAAAAGAGCACTCTGCTTTGTGACAATCGTTGAAATCCAGACCGAGGACCAAGTCCCACAACAGGTGGCACAATTGGAAGAGGTAATCCAGAAGCTACAACAACACATCGTAGATCTAGAGCTTTGCGATGTACCTGAAACCCCTCAGAAGATAAGAGACCAGGGAGAAGCAACTGCTCGTGGTGCAGTTGGCAGATTAAAAGCTCTTGCCTTGGAGTGAAAGCAGCTTAAAAGATCATAAGTGTCTGCGAAAGTAGAAGGGAATACAAGATTTGTCATAGCTTATGTGTATTTAATTGAGTGTTAAAGCATCTAGGTATATTAGACAATCAATATTAACATTGGCCAAATTAAAAGGTTAAAGGAAGTTGATAGGCTTTTCAAGAATAAAGTAGAGACATTCTTTGAAGTTCCTAGTAGTTACTTCATCAAATCTAGTCAGATTGTGCAATGGGGTGTAATAGCAAGATTGGATTAATGGACATAAGAAAATACCTTCTTTGTGTGCCACTTAAGAAATAATGATATTTTAATGAAAAAGGGAAAATTATAATTTATGAAATTAATTGAAAGTGGAATACTTCTAACTGACACCAGTGTCACTTAGGAAAGGGCTTGGAGCAATTTTAGAGATTATCTTATATTTAATTAGATGTTTTATGATTTTTACTCTTTTATGGAAAATTTAGTTAATTTCACTTGATTATGTAATAACACAACATTATCTTAAAGTAAGTTAAGAAGCCATTCTCCAAAATATCATATTTTTTTAAGATAATTGAAGTATTTTGATTAGATTATTGCAAATGCATACAATATTGATCATGATGCAACATACACTACAATGAAATAAAAGACTACTATGAAATAAAAGGTAGGTTCCTTGTTCAATGTTTTTAAAAATAATTTCAATTAATTGATTCTTATATCTTTTTCCCATGGGTAAAATCTTGTCTTGTAATTTTAATTAACAATAACAACACACCACACCAATGTTTAAAAATATATCAATATATCCCTCTCATAGATACATGTCATTCAAAGATATGCTAAAGTATTTTGATTAGACATTTACAAAATGTGATATCCATGTACAATACTAATCTTAATGTGACATGCACTATAATGAAAAAATAGATGGAATTCCCACTCTCTATTTATTATAAATTAATTGTTTCTTATATCTTCTCCCTATGAATAGAAAGTTTTCTTGCAGATTTTACCAGTAACATATCATTATTTGAAACTAGATCAAGATATCATTCTCCCACAGTAATTTGAAAATAGACTGAAGTGTGCCAATAAGATCATTGCAATGGCATTACGTAAGTCACAACTTTATCTAAATTAAGTTTGGACGATGTACCAATATCCTTTACATTCTTTCAAGAAATCTGCGAAAGTAGAAGGGAATACAATCCCATCGTCGATACAATCCGCGATATTTAAACCTTTCTCAGAATCTTCCGAGTCAGGTTCAATATCTGAAACTTTTTTATTATCTTCACAGTCGAGCTCAGATTCAACCATCGATAACTGCTCGTGCGTACTTGTTTTAACAGCCATGCTACTGGAATCTGCCTCTGCTTCCGTTATAAACAATCTGTCAACTGTTCCACGTCTATAAACTTCGAATCTGTTCTTTCGTTAAAAAATCTGTAACTCGGGTAGAATATGACCCGCTTGCTCGGTCTTTCCGTAGAACGATCTTTCCCACTGGTTATAATATTTTATATCATATCGTGTAAAATTTCGCTCTAATCAGTCGGCCGAGTTCCAACATGAGCATCCTGATTCAGTCGGCCCAGTTCCAACACGAGCATCGTGAGCATCTTTGCTACCCTTATTCTTTTATTAAAATCATTGCATTTGTGGTAAAAAATGGAGTAATCTTTCCTGCCGAGTTATTTTTACCGCAGTTTTTTTGTCAGCCCGTTTTTAAATTTTTGGTTAATTTAGAACTTTAGAACTTTGTGTTGGAAATTGTAATTACAAGTTGGTGAGATCTTTAGGTCACCGCCTATTTGTCTGTCAGTCTAAATTTGTCAGTAGTCAAAATGTCAGTGAGTTGGCAAGCAGGAGAACTATAATTGAAGAGTCAATCGTAATTATGGTTGAGTTAAATGTTGAGTCAGTCTTAGCTTCTGAAGGAAGTTTATATAAGTCTGAGTTTCTTAGTTAGAACATAATGAATAGATAGAGACATAGAGGAAAGGAGAGAGGGATGCAGAGAAACAATTCAAGAGCCAACAACAGTTGAAGAGTTGACAAAAGAAGTATCAGAGCCGAAGCTCATTTTGTCAGTGTATTTTGTAATCCGAGCGCATTGCTTCGAAGTTCATTAATATCAAGTATTTTGTGTTTCTGACAAGTTTTTGTGTTATTTCTTTATTATATTCTGCATTCGTAAATCATGCTATTTAGTGTGTGTATTCACAGTGCGCAACAATCTGGCAGTCTGTGCACTGCGCAATGATCTTGAGAACTCTGTCACGTAGCCTGTTTGGTGCGCAATATTTTAAACTGTGTTGCGCAGAGTAAACTGCGTGCATCCCCCTTTACCCTACAATTTGGTATCAGAGCAGGTTCTACCAGAACGAATTTGTCAGAGCATAAACTCTGTTGAAAGTAAAAAATGGCTTCTACCTCAAATCTGCAACCTCCCACTTTTACAGGCAAGAACTATGAGATGTGGTCCTTGAACATGAAGGCTTTGTTCCGAGGTTAAGATGTATGGGTGATAGTCGAAAATGGTTATGTTGAACCGACAGATCATACAACATATAACGCCCTCACACAAGATGAGAAATATGTCTTGAAAGAACCAAGAAAGAAGGATGGAAAGGCGTTGTTTTATATGCATCAAGCCATGCATGAGAGCATACTTTCAAGAGTTGCATTAGCAAAGCAAGCCAAGGAAGCATGGGATGTATTACAAATCGCTTATCAAGGTATGGATAAAGTAAAAACTGCAAAACTTCAGATTCTTAGAAGAGATTTTGAAACTATGTCAATGAAAGATTCAGACACGGTAGATTCTTTCTACAGACACGTCATTGGACTGATAAATCAAATGAAGTCTCACGGTGAAACCATAGATGATAGAAAAGTCGTTGAGAAAGTGCTTAGAAGTCTTCTTCCTAAATTTGATACTCTAGTTATAACTCTAGAAGAAGGAAAAGATTTGAGTCAGTTCAGTCTAGATGAACTGCAAGCTTCCTTCATCAATCATGACATAGATTGAACATGTCAAATATGTCATTAGAAAACGCTTTTTCCACACAGTCATCTATAGGTCGTGGAAGAGGAAGGGGGAGAGCTAACTCTAGAGGTAGAGGAAGAAGTTCTGACAGAAGTGGATGTTGTAGCAATCCTGGAAATACTGGTGGAAGAGGTCAAAATCCAAGTACTGGCCAGTCAACTTGTCAAAAAACTGACAAATCAAAGATTCAATGCCATTACTGTAAAAGGTATGGACATTATGCATACGAGTGCAGAAAGAGATAGTATAATCAGAACAAGCAAAGTCAAGATCAAACACACAACACAAATAACCAAAATCGACATTAAAGCCAGTCAAGAAGAAGAACACAACACAAACTGTTGACAAAAGAAAAAGTGCACAGTTAGACACTGCATTTACAGCAGAAAGCACATGCAGTACTAATGAAGAAAATAGTGTGCGCAGTATCAAGAAATGAGAAAATGACGCAGAAATGAAGGAAACATTCCAATCTGAAACACAGGATAACTCCTGGCTATGGCATTTCAGATTTGGACATTTGAAATTTGGAGGTCTGAAACTATTACATGCAAAGGATATGGTAAAAGGATTACCATTGATTGAAAAACCAGAAAGAATATGTGAAGGTTGCATATTTGGCAAGCAACACAGAGAATCATTTCCAGTTGGCAAGTCTTACAGAGAAAAAACTCCACTAGAAATAATATATTCTGATATTTGTGGACCAATGTAAACTCCGTCTATAGGAGGCAATATTTATTTTCTAACATTCATTGATGATTTCTCAAGAAAGACATGGATTTATTTTCTAAAGCATAAATATGATGCATTGGGTTGTTTTCAGTAGTTTAAATCACTTGTGGAGAAACAGAGGGGTTGTTACATCAAGTGTCTAAGAATGGATAGAGGAGGAGAATACACGTCAAGAGAATTTCATAACTTTTGTAAAGATCATGGCATCTACAAGCAATTTATTGCACGATACACACCACAACAGAATGGTGTCGTAGAAAGACAGAATAGAACCATCATGGAAATGGCACGCAGTATGTTAACAACCAAACATTTGTTAAATGAGTATTGGGCTGAGGCAGTAGCAACTGCAGTATACATCTTGAATAGATGTCTGACAAAGAGTGTGAAGAATAGAATTCCTCAGGGAGCATGGACATGACCAAAGCATAATGTAGCGCATTTAAGAGTTTTTGGTTGCATTGCATACGCGCATGTTCCATATGAATTGAGAAGGAAGCTGGACAACAAAGGACAAAAATGTATATTTGTTGGGTATTCTGAAGAAACGAAAGGATACAAGTTGTATGACCCAGTCACAAGAAAATTCATAATCAACCGCGATGTTCAGTTTGTAGAGAATGAAGCATGGGATGGAACCATAGAAAAAACAGTAAAGATAATTGACACAATGGAGCATAATGATGCAGAGGATCAAGTGTTTCAAACACCATACACAGGACAGTGTGCAACTCCATCTACACCTAGAACTGCAACACAAATTACCTCGCAAAATACTCCGATAAGAACAACAAGTGCACATACCACACCTAGAGCGCAACAAACACCAACAAGTAGTCTGAATACTTCTACTTCTCCAGATCCAACATTAGGAAGTTTGTTACCAAGAAAGACAAGAAGTCTACGCGACATCTATAACGAAGACACAACAAATTCATTTTTAGTCTTTGCTCTGTTTTCACAAATAGATGATCCATTAACTTTTGAAGAAGTTGTCAAAGAGGAAGTATGGGCACAAGCCATGGATGAAGAAATCAAGTGCATAGAGAATAATCAAACATGGAAATTGGTAGATGTACCTGATCATAAGGATGTCATAACTGTCAATAGAGAATAATCAAACATGGAAATTGGTAGATGTACCTGATGATAAGGATGTACCTGATGATAGGATGTCATAAAGATAATTGACACAATGGAGCATAATGATGCAGAGGATCAAGTGTTTCAAACACCATACACAGGACAATGCGCAACTCCGTCTACACCTAGAACTGCAACGCAAATTACCGCACAAAATACTTTGGTAAGAACAACAAGTGCACAGACCACACCTAGAGCGCAACAAACACCAACAAGCAGTCTAAATACTTCTACTTCTCCAGATACACCATTAGCAAGTTTGTTACCAAGAAAGACAAGAAGTCTGCACGACATCTATAATGAAGACACAACAAATTCATTTTCAGTCTTTGCTCTGTTTTCACAAATAGATGATCCATTAACTTTTGAAGAAGCTGTCGAAGAGGAAGTATGGGCACAAGCCATGGATGAAGAAATCAGGTGCAT
This sequence comes from Picea sitchensis, assembly GCA_010110895.2. Lineage (NCBI taxonomy): Eukaryota > Viridiplantae > Streptophyta > Pinopsida > Pinales > Pinaceae > Picea > Picea sitchensis. The sequence continues at coordinate 124,273 of SNQJ01S0007984.1, read as the reverse complement.
GGCGATAATCAAACATGGAAATTGGTAGATGTACTTGATGATAAGGATGTCATAACTATCAAGTGGATTTATAAAACCAAGCAAGATGCACAAGGAAAAGTACAGAAGTACAAGGCAAGATTAGTTGCGAGTGGATTTACACAACAACCTGGAATTGCTTACAATGAAACATTTGCACCATTTACACACATGGACACAGTCAGAACCGTGTTAGCAATTGCCACGTGGTACAAATGGCTAGTTTATCAGATGGATGTAAAGTCAACATTCTTGAATGGAAACTTAGAAGAAGAAGTATATGTGAAACAACCACAAGGTTATGAGGTTCAAGGACAAGAAAACAAATTATACAGATTAAAGAAAGCACTATATGGATTAAAGCAAGCTCCAAGAGATTGGTATAGTCATATAGATTCCTATCTCACACAGAATGGATTTCAGACAAGCGAAAATGAGCCAACATTGTACATCAAATCAAATCAGCAAGGTAATGTGTTAATTGTTTGTTTATATGTGCATGATTTGATATTTACAGGTAATTTTGGCATAGAAGAGTTCAAGTCAGTCATGAAGGATGAATTTGAAATGACTGATTTGGGACTTATGAGATATTTTCTGGGAATAGAAGTGCACCAGTCCAAAACTAGTATATTTATCTCACAGTCCAAGTATGCACATGAAATATTAAAGAGATTCAATATGGTAAACTCAAAAGCAACACCAAGACCTGTCATAACAGGATTAAAGCTAAGTAAGGAAGATAGAGGGTCCAAAGTGGATCCCACACTGTTTAAAAGACTGGTAGGCAGTCTTATGTATCTAACAGAGACAAGACCTGATATTATGTATGGAGTGAGCCTAATTTCAAGGTTCATGGAAAATCCAAAAGAATCACATGGGAAAGAGGGAAAGAGAATCCTTAGATATGTGAATGGAACAAAATATTTTGGCATAAAATACTCCACTTCAGAAAATTTCAAACTCATTGGATACACTGACAGTGATTGTGGAGGCAGTATTGATGACAGGAAAAGTACCTTTGGGTACACATTTCATTTTGGAATAGGTATGGTATCACGGGCATCAAGGAAGCAACCCATAGTGACACTTTCTTTAGCAGAAGCAGAGTACGTCATAGCCACAAGTGCAGCTTGTCAAGCAGTATGGATGAGAAGGATGTTAAGAGATTTGTTGAAGGAACAACATAAACCAACTACAATTTTCCGTGACAACAATTCAGCCATCATGTTATCAAATAATCATGTGTTTCACAAGAAAACCAAGCACATTGATACAAGGTATCATTTCATTAGAGAATTGGTGAATAACAAAGAGATCTGCTTAGAATTTTGCAGGTCAAAAGAATAAATTGCACACATTTTTACAAAGACTTTAGCAAGAGATGCAATTTAGCATCTGTGCAATAGTCTGGGAGTCCGCGTAGTAACTTATGAGTGACAGTAAAATGAAAACTCAAAATTTTCATGTTATTTTATTTTGTAACTCCACCAACTTATAATTAAGGGGGAGTGTTGGAAATTGTAATTACAAGTCGGTGATATCTTCACGTCACTATTGATTTGTCTGTTAGTCAAAATCTGTTAGTAGTCAAAATGTCAGTCAGATAGTCTAACGAGTCTGCAAATGCAAAGTCGCATACTTAGTCAAAAGTCAGTCGGCAAGCAAGAGAACTATAAATGAAGCCGAATTCTATCTTCCATAATTAAATTAAGTGGTTGAAGAGTCAGTTGTAATTATGGTTGAGTTAAATGTTGAGTCAGTATTAGCTTCTAAAGGAAGTTTATATAAGTTCGAGTTTCTTAGTTAGAACATAATGAATAGATAGAGACATAGAGAAAAGGAGAGAGGGATGTAGAGAAGCAATTCAAGAACCGGCAGTAGCTGAAGAGTTGACAAAAGAAGTATCAGAGCCAAAGCTCATTTTGTCACTGTATTTTGTAATCCGAGCGCACTGCGTCGAAGTTCATTAATATAAAGTATTTTGTGTTTCTGACAAGTTTCTGTGTTATTTCTCTATTATATTCTTCATTTGTAAATCATTCTATTGAGTGTGTGTATTCACAGTGCGCAACAATCTGGCAGTCTATGCACTGCGCAATGATCTTGAGAACTCTATCGCTTAGCCTGTTTGATGCACAGTATTTTAAACTTCATTGCACAAAGTAGACTGCGTGCATCCCCCTTTACCCTACACTTTGATCAATTTTTTGAGCATTTGAGTTGGTTTAAAATGGGGAAAAACTCCTGGGGTAAGGTTCTAAAATGCATGGAACTTTGATCCATGCAAAACTCAAACTACCCTTGAAAATCTAGCTGGATTCAGACCCTTAAATTTACCTGAAAAAAGAGTCAGTTTGCTCCCAAAGTTAACCTAGTTCATAAAAAATTATTGAATGTGTATCGCTTTGGTTTTTGGAGTATTTCTTTTATGTGGAGGATAGTAATTATGGAAAAATTATGAAATCATAATTTTTTTAATAAAATCATTGAACTTGTAATAAAAAATTATTAAATGTGTATGGAGTTGGTTTTGGAGTATTTAGGTAGAGGATAGTATTAAGGGTATGTAGAATTCCTGCAGAAACCCCGATAGATCTAGAATTCTAGTTGAATTGAACACAAACAATTTGTTGATATTCAAGATATGAGAGCAAGTTTTTTCTCCATAAATCAGAGAATTATATTAATAAAAAATGAATATACATGAGAAACCATCATCAAAAAGAAGAGAGGGTGAATATATAGAATTTCCAACATATAAATTCTAGTCAAAAAAAGCTAGAAATAACTAAAATAGGTGTCATAAGCTAAGGGAGACCACATAGTTCAACTTAGACCACTAAAGATACATGTCACACACTCATTAATTTCCACAAGAGTCAAGTGATGCGCATTATCTCACTTAAGCTCACTTAACTGACAAGAGAAGCAGTTCCAACTCACTTAACTGACCCAAAATAGTAGTTACTAATAATAGTAATGGAAAAAATCATTAATTAAGGAATAAATCTCTCACTCAAAGAGGAGATGTGCATTCCCCAATAATAGATGAGTTTTTTCATGGGGGAGTTTGAATAAATCATGAATAAATCAAGAAAATCAAGAACCGGGAGTTGAGTCTTGATCTAAAAATAACAATTTTCCCTAAAATCTAGGGATGAGGCACCCTTCTTCTCTATGTGGCCAAATTAGGTGAAATAAAGTGTAAATGAATGTATTAACCAAGATCTAAGAGTCTAAGCTAGGTATAAACTAATGTAAGTTAGGGTTATTCTCCAATACCCCCCCTTAAGCCTAACTGTAATGGCAAAAAAATTGAGTCCCAGAAACTTGGCCATTTTAGGTACTCATTACATAAAAGAAATCCTCATGAAAGAGGAAAGAGGTAAAACCTGGTAGGAAGCCCACTCCAACACTTTGAGGCTCCAAAGCCTTCCTCTTATCGTTTGGAATGTGAGCCCATGCTTGTGAAACAAAAATACGAAAGTGCGACACTAGGTTTCTTACCGGTCAAACATTCAAAAGGGGTGGTGCCTTTGAGTGATTTGTGAGGAACTCCAGGTTAAGATGTATGATTCATAATTAATAGCTTCATCCCATAGCAGGAGCTAATTATTTCAGTTGTAGCATACAATTTGCCATCTCTTTTAAGGACGGGTTTTTCCTCTCCATAGATTCTGGAGTGGTGTATATGGCAGCGTATTGTTGTAGTTGTATACCTACATCAATAATAATTTGTTGCACATATTTTTTGATATAATCCCCCCCATTATCAATATGAATTATCTTAATCTTACACCCAGACTCATTCTCGGCAAGTGCTTTAAATTCTATAAAGCATTCAAATACTTTCGATTTTAATTTCAAAAAAATACCCAAATGTGAGATAAATCATCTATGAATGTGACAAAGTACATATCAAGCCTTGCGATTGAAGGGTGCATGAATGGGCCCGTGATGTCACTTTGAATCATCCCAAGAGGTGAAGAATCTCTCTATGCCTTCCTTTGTCAAACTTTTTTCTTTTGGATGCTTGCTAAGAATGCATCATTGACATACACCGCTTGTGAATTTAATAGCCGACAATCCTTCTACCATGTTTTCCTTGTTGAGTTGATGCAAGTACTTATAGTTTAGATGGCCAAATGTTTCATTCCATGCAAGTACTTATAGTTTAGATGGCCAAATATTTCATGCCATAACCTACTGATATCATTAGATTGTGACAGAAATACAGTGCTAATATATTTAGGAACAAAGTGGGATAAGAAATACAAATGAGAACCGTGATCTGCAATTCCATGTGCAAGCTGTGAGCCTGTGGAAATGTCGGTAATCACTGTGGAGTCCGGAGTGAAATCCACCTTCCTTCCAAAGAAGGAATGAGTGATCTGATATATCGAGATAAGATTTGCGGATAGAGAGGGAACATGAAGCACATTTGTGAAGCATCTCCCTTCAAGATCAACAATTCCTTCTCCGCACACCTTTGCGGGTGTGGCATCTCCCAAGTAAATTGGGGATCTAGTGCTTTCTTCGATGGAGGAAAATTCATCTTTTGATGTAGCCATATGGTTTGATGCACTTGAATCAAGGATCCAAGATGATGGAGTGGATGTGATATCCATTAAATCATGACCATTGTGTGCTCTCCCTCCCGTTCTGTTATCATCTTTCTTCTTTGCATTTTCGGGCACCGTGAGATTGTGTTGCTACAATTGCTTAGCCATCTCATCGATAGTCCTCCTCATGCAATTTTCTTCGGGATGAAAAATTTTGGCACAGTAGCTGCAAAGTGTTCTTTCCTTCTTCTTCTTACCCTTAGGCTCAGAAGAGTTATTTGAAGATTGTGCGGATCTCTCCTTCTTCGATTAAGGAAATTTACTCATTCCTTTTTTCTTGTCTTTTCCACTGCTCTTTGGAGCATTAGTAGCCGCAAGTGCTTGGTTCTTGGAATTCTTGATGGCACCCATTTGGACTAATTTAGCTTGCTATTGAGTTGATGCTGCAATGAAATCATTCAATGGAGACATTTTCCATTTTTCCTAAGTCAATTTAGATGCTTGAAAAGACGACACAAATACATAATATTTAGGGCCTAATTTCAAGAGAATTGAAAGGATGAGTTGTTCTTCCTCTTTCATGACTCCACATGCATTAAGTTCAAAAAGGAGGGATTTGAACTTGGTGAAGAATTCTTGCAGGTTACTGAAATGAATTGGACTTAGGAATATGAGTTCATTCTCCAGTTGATGCACTCTTATTGCATCCTGCTTGTCGAATAGTCCTTCCAATGTGGTCCAGACCACATCGGGAGTAGTGGCTCTACTGACATGAAAGAGGAGATTTCTGGAAATTGATAGGCATATCAGCCCAATTGCTTCATCTAATTTATTGAAATACTTTGTTTTCTCCGCTACAGCAGTCGATTTCCACTAGATACAATCTAGCTCTGATACCATGTGGAATTCTTGCAGAAACCCCGATAGATCTAGAATTCTCTAGTTAAATTGAACACAAACAATTTGTTGATATTCAAGAGATGAGAGAAATTTTTTTCTCCATAAATCAGAGAATTATATTAATAAAAAATGAATATACATGAGCATCCATCCTCAAAAAGAACAGAGGAGGTGAATATATAGAATTTCCAACATATAAATTCTAGTCAAAAAATCTAGAAATAACTAAAATAGGTGCCATAAGCTAAGGGAGACCACACAGTTCGACTTAGACCACTAAATATACATGTCACACACTCATTAATGTCCACAAGAGTCAATTGATGCGCATTATCTCACTTAAGCTCACTTAACTGACAGGAGAAGCAGTTCCAACTCACTTAACTGACCCGAAATAGTAGTTACTAATAATAGTAACGACAAAAATCATTAATTAAGGAATAAATCTCTCACTCAAAGAGGAGGTGCACATTCCCCAATAATAGATGATTTTTTGCATGGGGGAGTTGGAATAAATCATGAATAAATCAAGAAAATCAAGAATAAATCAAGAAAAACAAGAACCGAGAGTTGAGTCTTGATCTAAAAATAATAGTTTTCCCTAAAATCTAGGGATGAGGCACCCTTCTTCTCTATGTGGCCAAATTAGGTGAAATAAAGTGTAAATGAATGTATTAACCAATATCTAGGAGTCTAAGCTAGGTATAAACTAATGTAAGTTAGGGTTATTCTCCAACAGGGTAAATTATGAAATCATGTTATTTAGTGGTTAAAAGCTATTACAATAATATAAGAATATTTCTAGGAATTGAATTTAAATGGGGATAATAACAATGAGTCCTACCAATAACCCAAGCTAAACTCAATTGACAATGATGCTTTTTTATAACAACAATTTAAATTTATTTTTCATTAATATTTTTGATGTAAAATAGTCCTTTAAATAATGTAAACAATTTTAATTTTAATCTCTTTTTAAAAATAAAATTTATGAAAAAGAAATTTTTATAATAATAAATTTGGTTAAGTTAAAGACATGTTAAATACCGTTTTTACACATATACAAAAAAAAATTACAACCTAGATGGAGAGGATAACAATCATTCCTCCCAACTACCCAAGCTAAATCCAATTGAAAATGACCAGTTTTTATGCCCACAATTTACATTCAAATTTCCATTAATGATTCTCATGTAATTTTCCCTTTAAATAATGTAAACACTTTCAATTTTAATTTTTTTAAAAATATTTATTAAAAATAAACATTTATAATAATAAATTTGGTTGAATAAATAAGATGGTTGAACACACATGTGAAGATTGTTTATGGAGAGATTTGAAGAATCCCTAAATCAACTTAGGGTTTGTTGCTAGCAGTGGTTCACTTTTTGTGACACCCTATGGCAGGGCTTGTAGGGGGAACAAACCGGTTGTCTTACAAATTTGTTCTCGAGCAATCGACTACAAAAGGATTAGGCTCAAACAATGGGTAACCAAATATCTTTATCATAGCAAGAATCAGTGCTCATGTGGAACCTACAACCAACAACAAAGAAATCCATTTGAAAAAACAACCAAAAATTTTCAAAGGGCCCAACAAATGGAAGCCTAAGCAATGCATCCCTAAGGCAGGCGAAATGCCAATATATGAAATGTGCTTTGAGCGTTTGGAAACTATGTTCAATTCATGTAGGATCACACTGTCATTGGAAATTTTTTGGGGATTTGGGCCATTGAAAGAGATATAGTTTCTTGGATGAGTGCCCAATGAAAACCCAAGGGGCAGATGGATCTCAAAATAAAATCTAAAGGTTTTTTCACATCTGTCTTCTTCAACCACGAGGAAAAAGAAAAAATATTTTAAAATGGCTCGTATTTCTTCCAATCCATTGGGTTGTATCTCAGTACTGGACTGAAAAATTTAATCCATAGAAGGCAAAATTATATTATGCCCCAATTTAGTTTCATTTGTACTCCCTTTCCCATGAACATGAATATTGGGATGAAGAAATCCTGGCAGGAATTGTCAATACACTTGGAAATTTTATTAAAACAATTGAAGCCACCAAACAAGGTAGGTACACATCCTACACTAGAATACGTATCTATATGAATGTATCAATGCCCATTCTTAAGTTAATTTTCCTCAGCTATTAGGACATTAAATGGGATCAGACACTGGACGATGAATTTATACCATTTCGTTGTTGCAAATCTCATGAACATGGCCATGTTTTCAAGCATTTCCCTCTATTTAACCTCCCCAAGCCATAAAAATGGAATTTTCTTTGTATGAGGGATTTTTCAAGGTTCCATCAAAATGGAAAGTGAGTAGGAATCCACCTCATGCGAACCTAGGAAAGACCCCCATCTCTAAAAATAGTTTTTTAAATTCTCAGTGAAACCCTAACATAACCACTCAAGGACCATCCCTCGACAAACTAATTGGAAAATCAAATTTCCTAGGGATCTCCTATCCCCATGCCAGCTATAGAGGATCCCAAAGTTCAAATATATACATTTATCCCTCTCCTCCCCATGATCCATCTTCTGATGCCATTGAAGTTGATACTAAAAATGGATTCGATACATAAAACAAATATATGGATTTGGAAGGAATTGATCTACAACAAATCATGGAATCATGCCAAAGGAACATTGACATACATTCAATTCCAATTGAACAAATAAACAAGCTACATCAAGCCCTTTCCAAGAGAAAATATACCCCTGGGCTTGGACACCCCATAAGCTTCAACCAAGCACTGGGTATTCACACCAATAAGATAAAGCCACCAAAGAAAAATACAAAGGATGATAAGAGAAGAGGAAGGAAATATAATTTTCAACTTTTGTAGGATGTGGGAGATCCCTTATTTAATTCAGGAAAAAATGTGTTGATAATGGACTCCTATTGGTTGACCATCTCTCAGCCTTTTCAATGAAAATTATTTTAAAATATTCGATGTGCTTGTTTTTCCATAGACAATATATTAGTATTTTCACCCAACCATAGGCACGTAGCCACCCCCGAGCACTGTAACCTTGATAGATAGAATAGTTCCAAAAGAAGTTCCAGACCCAAAAAAAATCCAAGAGATAGTGTATCTCTCTCTTCAAGATTAATGCACCAAACAGAGAGTCCAAAAACCAAAAACCAAGACCAAAAACCGAGTTGCAGTAACTGCAACTGCAATCCTTCTTTAAAATTGTGCAACACTTAACTTGTGTGAGTTGTGAGTGAGTGAATGACCAAATGAGCTCAAGCGCCCTGTATTTATAGTGCCCTTTGTCACATGTCTAGGCCAAATTCTTATTTTAGAGGCTAATACTTAAATATTAATTCTGTTATTGAGTCGACATGTCTTCTAGGGTTTCTACACATGTGTTTAGGGTTTCTCTAGATTCCAGAACATTCTAATCTAGTAAGAGGTGACACATGGAGTTTAATACCTCCTGCAGCTACCGTAACATCAACACTCCCTCCTAGCTAGGGAGGTATTTAATGGTAATGGTATTGAGCACAAACAAACGATGATGTTGGTAGCATCATCATAGCCACACAATCTACCTCATGATCATGTAGATCAACTCATGAGCAACATCACCACTATCAGTATCATCTGATAGAATCAAATGCATCATATCTCAAGGCCATACTCCATCTGAGTAATCAAGCATGATGTTGAATAAGTCACTCACTCGATAGAGTGATACAAGGACCATTCCTCTATTCCAAACATATGTCTTAGAAGAATATAGATGTCCCAACAAATGTTGGAATCCCCACAATGGGCTACAATGACCATTCTTCTAATCTGGATGTATGTCCTAGAATAATTTCAGTCCTCCCATATGTTGAAATCCACGCCATGGGCTACAGAGACCATTCATATAGGAATGTTAGCCTCATACTATTTTATAATTGGGTTATATGTACCATAGAGCTCAATCTCTACCCATATGCCTTACAAAATATCAGTCCTGTATCAACCACCATGATAGAGACGTCATGTCCTTATGCGGAGGACTATTCAACTTGATCGGCCCAATCATTGTGCCTCATGAGAATATTGATCCTGAACCATTTTCCTAATCAAGCCACAATATGTGCCTTAGGAAAATACCAGTCCATGATACGTCAACAATATGTCAACCTGGGCCATTCTCCACAGGGAGAATGTCTGTCCATGAGCAATCTGTTCTTCCTGGGCTATTCTCCTCCTGGAGAATGTCTGTCCACAAAAACACTGACTATCCATATAGCTGGCAATCATTTCCAACACTAGTGGTAGTCTCCATGGAAATCATATAGTAGCATACAACTACTGCAATGCCATCCAATAGAACACAACTATGTTTATCCATAGTAGTACACAAGTATTGCCAAGTGGTACACAACCACTCCTAGTAGCATACAACTATTAACCAGTGACACACAGTCACTACCATTGGATCACATCCACCACAGTAGCACATAACTATTGTTTAGAGACATACAGTCTCCATAACAATCAAATCATATCATATGATATCATCCTGCACCAACAATGTCATCAACTGCATCACCTCTAGGCCATACTAGCATGATGTGAATGCATCATATCTAAGTTGTACTAGTGTGATCTGGAGTATCATCTACATCATCTCTAAGACGTACTATCGTGACATAACTAGCATCATGACAATGCATCATATCTAATATGCATGACACCTGTAAGTTGTACTCACACGATGTAGATCAATGCCTCACTGTGTCATCTCTAAGTTGTATGATCATATCTAAGCCATACTAGCATGACATATCTAGCATGATGCCAATACATCATATATAAGTTTTATGCCACCTCTAAGTTGTACTTGCATGATCATATCTATCATGACATGAGCCCCCTACATCATCTCTAAGATGTATTGTCATCTCTAAGTCGTACTAGCATGACATATCTAGCATGATTTCAATACATCATATCTAAGATTTATGTCATATCCAAGTTGTAGTCACAAGGCCATATCTAGCATGATGTGTCTCACTAGCATCATCTCTAAGTTGTACTAGAATGAACATAACTAACATGATGCAAACATCATCTCTAAGTTGTATGTCCACCTCTAAGTTGTACTAGAACGATGCTCCTCAGACCACTATATCAACAACTCCAACCATCTATATCATATCTGAGTTGTACTAGCATGATCATATCTAGCATGATGCAAGCATCATATCTAAGGTGTATGATCATCTCTAAGTTGTACTAGCATGATATATATTCACAACTCATTGATAGTCCATGATGCCACATATTAGTGCTCCCTCCCAACTAAGGAAGTCATATCCTCCCTTTCAACTAAGGGAGATATCTCCAAGAGCCCCAAATTTTCCCTCAAGTATGCAAACTTTATCTTGGACAAAGGATTCGTCAAAATATCTGCAGTCTTCTCATCAGTGGAGATATACTGGAGAACCACGTCTCCCCTCTGGACTATGGTACTTGATCTCAATGTGCTTCTACCTATCATGAAACACCAAGTTCTCTGAGAGCTTCACACATATCTAGTTATCAAAATATATCATGGTCGAATCCAACACCTGATCAAACAATCCATAAACCAACTTACGAAGCCACACTGCTTTCATACAAGCATCACAGGCTGCAATATACTCTGCTTCTATTGTTCTAAGAGAAATAGAATTATGTTTCCTGCTATCCCATGATATCATAAAAGATCCCATACTGAAACATATACCAGAAGTACTCTTTATGTCATTTGCACTCCATGCCCAATCTAAATCAGTAAATCCATGCAGTTGTACATCACCTTTTGAGACATGTCTTCTAGGGTTTCTACACATCTTTTTAGTGTTTCTCTATATTCCGAAACATTCTGATCTAGTCAGAGGTTACACATGGAGGTTAATACCTCCCGCAACTACCGTAACATAAACAAATTATTTCTTAGAACATTAGGGTGCTCAATGGTAAGGGAAATCAAAGACTCTTATGAAACAAGGTATGTTTCTAATCTCCTGATATTTTAAGGTTGTAGGAAACCAAATGCCATGGTTGGAACGTAGATTCCATATTCAAAGAAATATGGTGGAACGGGAAATCCATGGTAGTATATGCAACTGGCTCTACGAGAGGACTCTCGCTTCTATGGAACCTAGACATGATCCATTTAGACAAATGCTTTACCACAACTCACAGTCTCTTAGCCCAATTTAGATGTATTGGCTATGTTGTGACAAGAGTGATCACCAATTCTATGGACCTCGAGTATCCGCATAAAAAATAACCTTTCTAAAAATTCTAGAAAATTTGGAAACTATCATTGGTAACAATCACTGGATTCTTGATGGAGACTTCAATCTCATAGGTACTATAGAAATATGATAATCCAAGTGTATTCCATGGAAGAGTAATTATATTTCCCCCATTGGTTTGGATATGTTGTATATAGTGATTCCAACACATAAATTTTGAAATTCATTGATAAAGGGCTCAATATACGCATCCATATCTCTAACTTGAATTATTCATATTTATTTTAAAATAAATGTATTAAATACCTTGTGCATGCATTAAAATATGTAATGAACAATAAAAATGAGATGGTACGTTGTTAATAGTTGGAAAATAATTTGCTAGAACTATCAATGACAACATTACATGTTCCTTATTTATGGACATTTGAGGAGGAATATTATTTTTTAAAACAAACATGATCCACATTGAGGAAATGGATCTCATATATGCAAATGCAGTAACACAAATAGTTTCTATGGAAATATTAACATTATGAAGTTCACCTTTAGACATGGGACATTTTTCCTTGATGTACTTAAATGTAGAATCATCTGAAGCCATAGACATAAAATCATCCTACTCATGAAAGCATGATAATCCATAATTTGTGCTATGTTCTTGCACCTAAATAATCATTAAAAATGTTGAATGATGGGGATATAAAAAATAAGCTTATAGGGAAAAACATTTGTCACAATTTGGGGAATTGCTTCAATTTTTCTTTCCCTTTTCCATAATATATCATGCACTTGATACTCCATTCATATATTTTTCATTAAGGAATGCACTTCTCAAAATATTCAAGGCAAAGTATTTGACTCTGGTAGGAGTGATCTGTAAATTGTCATGGATATTCCATTGGAATAGTTCATCAGGACAAGTCTGATAAATAACTAAAATATTTTCTATTAAGGTTATTTTTCCTTTAGATATCAGACTCTTGATTGCTAGGTTTCTTCTTAAAAAAGAACGTATGAAATATATCAAATGTGAAAAATAGAGAATAGAAATAAATACACACACCATCCACAAATAAACACAAGATATGACCCAGGAAACCAAATACATGAGAAAACCTAGCTAGAAGGTGAGGTTGTTCTTCTTTGTTTTCTCTAGTATAGAAATGATGCAAGTACAAATAAAGAGGCACTCTCTATGGAGTTTCCTTTGACCCGTGGCCTATATGGATGCTACATAATATCTCCTCATTTGTTCTTCTCATATAATATCACTCTCAGATGTTTTTCTTAGCTATGGAACAATATACAATGCAAATAATGGAACCCCTTCTCCTCCTAGTGGCTCGGTATTTAACATAGCCCGATGGCCATCTAGGGGTATGTTTTTGACTTCTTAAACCCTCAATTGTGGTAGGGATTTGGAACTTATAGAATATTATTTAAATTAAATATGTGTCTATCCCCATATGCATTAGTAATGGGGGTTGAAATGGCATCCTCTTGTACCATGGTGGCCAACATGGTAGGTCATCTTGCGAGATGAATAAATTTTGCATACAAGCTCCAATTGATGCGCAGTCTATACCATTGGAAATGTATCATAGTGTAGAATACTGTCAAGGGGGTGGGAACATTCTTCCAACAAAATAACCCAAAAAATGTTGTTTAATGCCTCGAAATGGCTCTAGAAGGCTCTAGACCCCAATTTTCCAAAATGGGACCTACCACTAAAACGAACCTGCAAGTTTATTCCTCCAATATTTTCCACTCTGAAATCACTGAGATAGATGACAAAAGATATAATGGTTCAATCTAGATCATACCTCCCCATTTAGGGAGGATTTTTGTCCCCAAAATATTTATTGAATGAGGTGAATAAATGTTTCCTCTATCTTCTCCCTAGAGTACCACTTTGCTTTGCCTAGAAGTTGTCCTTTCAACCCAATCTTCCAAAGGTCATGCTACCCTTGTCTTGTAGTTCTGGAGTGATTCTACAAAACCGTGTCCTCTACTAACTCTACCTGAACATCTGGTGTTAATTCCTCTATGGAGGTTAGGAACTTCTCCTCCTCATAATCCAACATGGAAGGATCATAGAGTTTGAGACTCTCAACATTCAGTACTGAATAAATTCACATGTATGGGGGTGGACTGAGTCTGTAGGAATTATCTCCCACCTTTTCTGATACCTCAAAAGGACCATACCACAGATACTTGATATTCTTACTAGGACCTTGTAGCCTTTCCTGATTTTGTTGTAACCATACTTTGTCTCCCATTGTAAATGTTCTCTCTTTTCTTTGTTTCTTATGTCTAGCCTTGTACTTTTTCTATGACTTATTTAGTGTCTCTTCTACTTGCAAATAGATCTTCTTGATCTTATCAACAAAATTGTCTTCTCTTAATGCATATCATGTGAGGTCCTTTCTCATTCCTCCTTTCTTTCCATACACAACATCTAAGGGTGAAGGTGGAAAATACCCAAAGCAAGTTTCAAAATGTGACTTACTAGTGGAAGTGTGGATTGCTCTGTTATAAGAGTGTTGTATATAGATCATATTTTCATGCTAGGTATTTTAATCATGTAACGACCTGGTGCATATGATCATAGAGAAGTAAACCCTTACTCAGGTTTAACATCAACAAGATAGCATCTTCATCAAACTTTAGTTTAGACTTGTTGGACAAAACTGAGAAACTAGTGGTGACTCACTTGAAAAGTGTTGTACAATGGGTGAGGGCCTTGTGGGATGCCCTATACCTAACAAACCAGGGATTTCTCAATTAGGGTATTCATAAACCCTTCTCCTTCTTCAATTCTGATACTTTCTCCCTTCAAACTCCTTCAGTTCCTTAGATTCGCTACCTTAAACTCACTAAGAGATCACATCCTTGCTTGATGAATTTTATAATATGAGAGGCTCTTTTGATGTGTATTTATACTTTTTTGAGTACCTCCCTTTCCTAACTTTAGGGAAGACCTGTAAATTTTATTTCCAACAACTTTTCTCCTTTAATTAATTTTTGGGCCGACTTGTAACTTTTTATCCATAGACCTAGGGCTTCTTGACCATACGTTGGGGATTCATCTTTAAGAGAGCATAACTTCTCAACTGTGAAGAACCACATGTCATACCACCTACCATTGGAAATGACATGATGAGGAATATCCATCTATGATAGTTTTTAATGTGTTTGCAAATTCCATCATCCTATTTTTCCTCAAAAAACTTAGGGATTCATGAACACACCTCTAAGCTTCTTGTAGACTTCTTCAAAGCATCTTCCTATGAAGTACATTCTTGAAGCTATGCCATAAAGGGACCACTTTGGAGACTTATTCAAATATACCCATTACTTTTAGAAGATTCTAGACTTCTTCTAGAGTTGACATCAATGACAACCTATTTTCGAAGAGTTAGGATGAAGTTTGAGCCCATCTTTATAAAGGAAAATATCAAGTGGTTGAATCTCTCAGTCTTGTGTCCATATGTAAGCATGTTATTCAAATAAAATAGGAGATTCATTAAACCATCAATATCCTTTTCCTTCTTACCCAACCTTGGTATATAAATATTTTTTCCTTGACCATATTGACATGCACAATGGTCAAGTAAGTGTTAGGATGCTTCTCTGAATTCAATTTATGGGCATAGTACACACTGTGGCATCTTAAAATATAGTTATTATGGGTCATTTGAACTACTTGCAAACCATTCTACTTCAGATACTGATTGTGGCCCTATCTTTGTTGGTGATTTAGACACAATCATTGCACCTTACAAATAAGTTATTATTTTTTATTGCAACATTTGGAAATTAATTTCTCATTATTGTGTTGAAATAGGATTGCAACATTGGAGGAAAACCCAACATAACCATGTCCTAGTTTTCCTTTATCAGAACCAAAGCTTGGGTCATAGTTGAAGTCTATACTCTTAAGGGTTCCCTTATTCCATCTTAATGTATTGAGAAAATTATATGTGGATCCTTATCTAAATTTTGGTCCACAATCTTACTAACACTAGCCACTATTTCAATATTATTATATCTTGATTTTGTAATCCACTATTACCATTCACTAGCGTTAGGTCACCATTTTTAAATATATATTTGTGGTGGTTTAAAGTTCTTCATTTTATTCCATAAGCTTGATACCATGCATTTTAATAGAGATATATTGTGAGAAAAGTTGTTTTAAGTGGATTTCTCTTGTTAATTAGGTCTAGCATGGGTTGTTGAGTGGATAAGAAATATCACCAAATACGATGCATATAATCCCAATTAGGTGTATTTCCTACGAATATAATCATCATTTTGGATACCATTTCTCTAGTGAGATCATCAACATGATCATATTTACCCATTCAATTGTTGAGATCCATAGGAGAGAGGGGATTGAATGGATCAAACCAGTAAACACTACTTCTCTTCAAACTCTAATTTTCCATGAATGAACAAACCAACAAACCCTAATTCAAATACTTATGTGAGAAGACTGATTATATTTTATATCTATTGGTATCATTACAAAGGGATAGCTTATTTGATCTCAATTTCCTTTGTACTTTCTTTTAACATTACATCTAAGAGGGCACCACTAAGGTCAAGAAAATGGTACGAAAACCATCTCCATAGAGAAACTTCTTATATGAAACATTTCTCACATTGGATGTTCTTGATTAAAATAATTAATCCATTACCATATAGTGGTGCAAAGTTCACTACCTCTCATTACAGAACATTTCAAATTGATCCCATGGAGATATAATTTGGCTCTGAAGAACACTGATGTACTATATTAAAATTCTCTCCCAAGAAATTAAAGTTAGAGATTTTGGTTTATTTTTGTTGGTGAACCTTCATATTGGTTAATACCTTCAATGCTTAGGATGGAACATGTTTTGAAATCCACCATTTTGTTTATTGGACAAGGTGCTGAAGTTCCAATATCCAAATTAGATGAGAAAATATTGCAAGGTAATAGTATTTCATTCACCGACAAACCAAATGTGAGAGGTCCCAAACACTTCCCTTTAATAACACTACACTCATCCACATTTGACATGACCCTTGGTCATGCAATCTTTTTGATTTGAACATCTATGTAGTAATCTGAATTTCGCAAGATTGAATGTTGATTTGGATTCACATGATCAAGGTATGGATATAATGATATGAAGAAGTTAATCATAACCAACTGTGGAATGGGGTGTTTAATTGATTTGAAAAGAATTATTGGACAAGGATCCCAATCTTATGCATAAGGAAAATCATTTAGGGTTTGGTAGAAAAGATAAAAAGGCACACATTATCAATTTTCTTGATTTTTTCTCATTTATTTTCCCTATAATGATGACTTGACTATGCCTTCTTTAGATGTGTGATGCATGTGAAGAATCACAAAACTATGTAGAGAATTGATCATAAATATCACATCAATTATTTTATGATAAGAACAAAACCTCAAATTATTAAATAATTGCATCTTGCCAAATGAGTATCAATATATCATACAAGGGTGATAGACATCTAATCACATATTATATTATATATTGTGGTTATTTAGAAGATATACTAGATTTTAACTTTAAATCCTTCAAAGCTATGCTCTTTGAGGCCAAGTTGTACATATTTTTGCTATAGGGTGTTGAAAGAATTGTTATTGATCATGATAATGGTTTTACTGAGATTAATATAGTGAGGCACAAGTTGAGTATAGATCCATATGTTGTTCTAAGTCAATGTGAGAAGGTATCTTATTCATTGATTCTAAGTAGACCAGGTTGGTGATTTTTTGTTAGATATGATTTGATTCAAATTGGATCATTGTATTATTTTTAATCTATATTTATGCTTTCAAAGTGGAAAAAATTAGAGGAATCGATTTGCAGGGTCATTTTAATGTCAAGTCCCAATTTGGAAAATTGGGTTTTGAAACCTTCTAGAGCCATTTTGAGGCATCAAATGGAATTTTTTGGGTCAACACTTCCTTTTATTTATCTCAAACCATTGAATCTATTCTACACATCAATACCTTTGCAATGATGCAAAAATCGCGTCAATCAGATATTGTATGCAAAATTTATGCTTCCTGCAAGTTGACTTACTATGTTGATCATGATGGTAAGAGTGGATGTTGCATCATCCCCCATTACCCACGTATATGGGGCTATCCACATATGGAATTTCTAGAGTATTCTATAAGTTCCAAACCTTATCATAATTAAGGGTTGAGGAAGTCAAAACCTTACTCGTAGATGGCTATCAAGCAATGTTAAATATCAAGCCACTAGGAGGAGAATGGGTTCCATTATTTAGCATTACATTTTTTCCATAGTCGAGAAGAGCACCTATGAGTGGTATTTTGAGATCATAATAGAGGAGGATATATTATGTAGCAGCCATACATGTCATAGTTTCAAAGTAAACTTCATATAGAGCACCTCTTTCTTTGTACTTGCATTTGAAGAAAGGAGAGCAAAGCGACCTCACCTTCTAATCGAGTTCTCTCCCATATTGGGTTTCCTAAGTTATATCTTGTGTTTATTTATGCATTGTGTGTGATTATTTTTTTTTGTACTCTATTTTTTGCATTTAATCTATTTCATACATTTTAGGAAGAAAACCATTGATTAAAGAATCTGAGATCTAAAGGAAATTAACCTTCACAGTAAAGTCTTTAGTATTTTATTAGATCTCTTGTGACAAAATATCTAGTGGAATATCCAAAATAGATTATATATCATATTGGTATCAGAGTTGGTTTTCTTAGGGTATTTGTGGAAATTTGCATGGGTTCAGGAATTAGTTTAAGAAAAAAGTTGCAGAACCCTAGTCATGGTTGATGAGTCTATTCATAAAATCCATCGAGATCGAGTCGAGGAGAGTTTTGTAAGGCTGGAACATCAAGTTTCTGACATATCTCAAAATATTTCCCTCCTCATGGAATCTATAGAAAGAAATCTCAAACTGTTCAGAGAAGTTGGAGGCTCAAACTCAGAGATCGAATTAGACGGGAAACCAATGGATAATGAAAACCCAGAAAAGGCGTTGAAAAAGTAAATCAATAAAGAGCAGCCAAGTTACAGTACCACAAATCCTTCATAGTATTTATTCAATATGGAAGAAAAAGTGAGAATAAATCCATACCAAGGTGATATCAATGCATTAAAAATTAATCATTAGTTGCAACAACTAGAAGTTTATTTCAACGTTCACCATATAGATGAAGAACAAAATATATCATTTTCTAGACTGAAGTTAGAGAGCCATGATTTTAACTGGTGGGAAATCCATATAGAAACACTTAGTATGGAGGGTGATCTACCAATAACTAGGTGGGAGGACTTTATAAGCCTCATCAAATCCCCATTCTACCCTATCGGGTATGTAGAGGACCAATGGATCTAGTGGAACTAATTTAGGTAGATGAAAGGGTAGATTGTACATGAGTACACCACCGAGTTCAAAAATATGGCCATCATGTTAGATATCTCTCTCAAGAACCTTGATGTAGTCGTCAGGTATTTGAGGGGTCTACATAGACATGTACAAAAGCAAGTGATGCTTTTCAAGATAAGGACACTGGACAAGACATGTGTACATACACAATATTTGGAAAACATAGGCCATAAGAAAGGGAATCCAATTGGTTCTAAGAAGAAAGAGCACCAGGAATATTCCAAGGATGGGAAGAAGAAGTGTAAAGAGGGAAAGGATAAGAAGATGACTACCATTCTACATCAGTGCAAGGATCCTAGCAACCATTTTAACCATCTCAATATTGATGGGAACACTAAAGAAAAGTGTTGAAAAGTACATTCAAAGTTGAACATGAAGAACCCCAAGAAGGAAAGAAAAAAGAATATTCTAGCAACAGATTCGAGAAATCAGGTTGAAAGTAGCTTCGATGTGGATGAAAATATTGTCTGCACATCAGTTCAGAATGAGGTGAATTTGAGTAACATTAATCACCAGGAAGAGAAGGAGATGATTGTTGGTTGTGGAGCCTGATTATCTTCCTGGTTCTGAATCAGAGGTTTGTTTCATCCATGCTCATACCCCATTCCCTAATAGGGGAGTGTGGGGAGGGGTGTTGGGGGAATTCCCACCCCACAACTATCCCCAGGGGGGTTCAGGGGGGGAAATGAAAATTTCCTTCTAAAATATTGTAATTTTGTAGTCAATCTGGACCGTTCATTATAAGGTCGTATATCTAATGGTAGAAGTTATTTTAGGGTTTTTTGCACTAGAAGGAAACCCCCTTTTATGAGGGAATTGTATTGCGGCTTTGTATATGTGTGTGAATATTGTATTCAGAGAGAGGAGACCATACAAGAAATAATATGAAGTTACATCAGGTGTGTTGTAGGTTGTATCTCTTCATCTTGTTGGATAATAAAAAGGAAGGACCTGACAATTTCTTTGGTGGACATAGCTCAAACTGGGTGAACCACATATTTCTGTGTCTCTTTTGTATTGTGTATCTCCTGTGTTTTATTTATGTGTTTTTATTTTATTTTATTGCTCTACGATCCTGTTTTTCTAACAATGACCAAACTCTTCCACATTAAGATCTAGGTCAAGAAGTCGAAGATAGATTCCCTGTTCGAATCTAGTTCATAGGCTAATCTCATAGCAGTGGATTTTGTTGGATTTAATTTACACATAACTAGGATTTCTTTTTCCTAACGTTTTTCCTTTTTTATTAGTCATAATTAGTCATTATCTAGTCTCCTATATTTTAGGGGAGAATATTCCACCTAGAGAATATTCTCTTTTAGTTGACACTTCAGTTTGACTAGTTGAGTTG
>SNQJ01S0007984.1:73169-103657 GCA_010110895.2 Picea sitchensis | reverse complement strand
TGAGTTTAGATGTTGCATTGGTTTTGTCACCATGCAACATTGGGATCATCACCATCTAATGTGCACTTACCTTGGGATCATCACCAGAATGGCACATTACCCTTGATTCACTTAGTTAAATCCTCACTACTCTTTGTTCATCCAATTAACTGAAGACTAGTTGACTAGTTAACTCAGCTAGGTGGCAGTTCACTCTTGTAACTGCCTGAGAGACTAGACTAGGTTGAAGTTCACTCCCGTAACTGTTGGTATGTGTCCAGATCACTCTACACCACCACGATGGTGCATTGTTTCTTCTCCAATGCGCACTCATTGAGTTATACATAGTATATCATGTGTAAATTATTCATTATTCATAATGGTTAATGAAAATTCTTTCATTCTTTCTATCCTTCTTCTTTCTCCAATTATCTCTGCAAATGTGTGTATTATTGTTTAGCTATATATATTTTGTGCAGGTTCACACATTTACATGGAATCATAGACGAATTCATTCTTACACCTTACAACTATTTTGCATGGAAGGAGGAAATATCCATACATCTTCGAACCAGAGGGTTGTACAGGTTAACCTTGAATACATATACAGAACTGACATCAGCCATAGAAAAATACAAGTACTTAAATCGCATGGATGAGGCACTCAGAACAATTTGCAGTCTTATTTCTCTCGGTCTCCTTTTTCACACATCTTCCTGTAAGACTCCAAATGAAGCCTCGAACACCTTGTAAGGGCTCTTTGGAAAACATGATGACATGAGGGGGCACATGCTGGAGGTGGAGCTTCTCACATTGGATCCAAAAATCTTTGACAATATCCAAGATTTATTTACAAAGTTTAAGGATTTACTGTCGCAACTTAAAGCTTGTGGGGTTGATAAATCAAAGGAGGAGAAACAAATGGTTCTCACCATTCTCTCCAATCTTGGTCCTAAATTATCTATATTCTTATCCACATTCCATTCTATTAGATTCACCTCCGGATCCACCTGGAAGATGCCTTCTCTTGAGGACTTTATCGAATCCCCGACACAAGAGAAAACCAAGCTCATCAACATGGGCACAATCAAAGGCCCAAGGGCGCATGCACTCACTGTGCATGATGGAAGCCAAAAATATAAGAAATATAAAGATAAACATAAAAATAAAGCTCATGCACATTCGAACAAGGAAGGGTATACAAAACCCTTCATCGATGCCTTTGGATCCAAAGGGGAAAAGGGAAGAAAAGGGGAGAAATGCACGTATTGTCACAAAGGATTCCATTCGAAATATGCACGCATGCAAAAAAAAATAGATCTAATGTCTCAAATACTTCAACAAAACAACTTTGGAGATCGCATCCCCGAGGGTGCCAAGAAGAAGAAGCCAGAAGATCCAAATTCCAAGAAAGGAAATTCTAGCCATGCCTTGATTGCCGTCAACCCCACTCCCGATTCTTGGATCATAGATTTAGGAGAATCACATCACATGGTTTCCTCAAAAGCAGTATATTATTCTTTGGATGCATGCAAAGGTCCTCCCATTCTGATGGGGGACAACTATTCTGTTGAAGTCGTCGGCAAAGGAAGGATTGAACTCAACAATGGAAGCTTCGAGAATGTGTTGCACCTTCCCAAAATTTCCTTCAACCTTCTCTCCATGTATTAGATGATGAATTCTGGCATCGGAAAGCAATTCATATTCACACCAAATTATGTGGACATCTACGACATGCAAACCAACTCCAGGGTTGCTATCGATGAGGTAAATCATCAGTCTAGATTGTATACATTTTTTGAATTCATTGAACCTGATTATGCTTTACTGGTTACTCATGTTGATGAAAGTAGTAGGATATGGCACAAAAAGTTTGGACATTTGAATTTCATATACATGAAACAACTTATCAATCAAATATTGGTTGATGGTATACTAGACATCCATTTATCCAAGCGAGTGTGTGAGGGATGTGTTCTTGGAAAACAACCTCAAGAGAAATTCGACAAAGGAAAGTCTTGGAGAGCTTATGCACCTTTAGATATGATCGACAGTGACCGTATGGGTCCTTTTCCGCATCTATCCATTAGCAAAGCGAGGGTTGTTCTCATTTTTGTTGATAATTTCTCATGTTTTACATGGATCTACTTTCTCAGGCAAAAATATGAGGTCTTTCAACACCTCAAACATTTCAAAGCCTTGGTTGAGACACTGTCCATAAACAAGATCAAAGTCCTTCGAACTGATAATGGGGGAGAGTATGTAAATCATGAGATCCATAATATTTTCCATGAGGTAGGGATTAAGTTGCAGCACACAATTCCCTATACTCCGCAGCAAAACGAAGTTGTTGAGCGGAAAAATAGATCTCTAAAGGAGATGACATCTTGGATGTTGTATGCAAGATGTCACTACCATAGAGACTATGGGCCGAAGAACTTAATTGTGCAACATACATCCAAAGAAGATCTCCCCATATATCTGTCAAGGATAAGACCCCCTACGAGGCTTGGAGTGGCCTCAAACCGGAAGTGAACCACTTTCACATTTTCGATTCACATGCATGGGCCCAGATTCCCTTTGAAAAGAGGAAGGCTCTTGATCCACAGAGCACTGAGTGCATTTTTGTTAGATACCCCGACGGTGTGGAGGGATATAGGTGATCAGGATTATTTTCGGCACAAAATGAGATCAGAGATATAATAAAGAAATGCATAGAGATATTGCAAGAGAGACAAAAATTTAATAGACATATAGCGGAAATAAAACAAGAGTCATAGATATACAGTAATACACAATTTCTATTAATGAAAGAAATGTACAGAGACTGTAAAAGTATAGAGTGAAAGACTCGCTAGAATGGTGGCAGCTTATCTCTGAGAAGAGATGTGACGGCTACTCACATTTGCAAGAAGATGATTACAATGAGTCTCCGAAGGCCATTTTTACAATAAGCAGGAATGTCAAAAACCCTAGACATCCAAAAACCTAACTCTAGGAGATGAAGCGCCAAAAGTCATGTGGGCCCCGTTTGGGTAAGTTGGTGCATCAACTTCCCGGGGTCATAACTTTTGCATACGATCTCTGTTTTAGGCATATGATAGCTCGTTGGAAATATATATCCAAGAAATACAACTTTTGGGTAAGAAACATCAATCTACAATTCATGTTGCTCCCCGTTTTCTCAAAAAAACATCGTTTAGGGCCTCAAAATGGCCCCGGAAGTTAAAAACTACTAAAAATAGTAAATTACCAAAATTACTAGAAACATGTTTTGAGCCAGTTGGAGAAGGTGGGTGGCCATCGATATCCACCTGGATCAATAGGATTATTGATCTTTCCTCGGACCAACTCATCATTGAGAGAAGTGTCCAATTTGAGGAAAGTGTATTGCATGCACCTCAATAGCCGCATGCAGACACCTTCATTCTTCCACCTGTCCGAGATGATGAGCATGCACATGTCAACTCTTCTTCAGATGAGAGTTCTGATTCAGAGGAATCAGATGATTCAAATTTAGAGTCAGTATATTCAGATGCAGAGTCAGAGGATCCATATGTAGTTTCAGAGCCAGAGCAGAGGCCCAAGTGAGCACATACTACTCTTCAGGTTGCAGGGGATCTCGTTGGTTATCAAGCTGATACTAGGAGGACTTGATCTGATTTTGATAAGCCTCTTGTTGCACTCACTTCCATTGAATCATTTCCCTCTAGGCATCTTTTCTTGGTTCAGTCTTAATATCCACAGTCTTATGGCGAGGCTGCTGGAAATCCTTTTTTGGAATCCGCCATGCAGGAGGTGTACAACTCCCTCCTTGAGAACCATAATTATGATCTGTTTCCCCTTCCTTTTGGGAGAAAAATTTTCATATTAATATGGGTCTACAGGACCAAGAGCGCAACGAATTGACAGATTAGCAAATACAGAGCCAGGCTTGTTTCTAAAGGATTTTAGCAGGTTCATGGTATTGACTATGATGAGACCTTCGCTCCAATAGCGAAGATGGATTCCATATGATTGGTACTGGCCATTTCAGCAACCAAAGTATTGGAAGTTCATCAAATGGATGTGAAGAATGCATTTCTTCACGGTGATCTCTTTGAGGAGATCTACATGGAGCAGTCCCAAGGATATATGCAGGAATCATATTTGGTATTTTGACTGAAGAAGTCCCTTTATGGCCTCAATCAGACACTGAGGGCATGGTATGCCAAGATGGAGTACTCCTACCCACTGTCACAAAACTTTGTGCATTTTAAATCATACCCGAATGTCTACATGCTCAGGACGATTGATTCACTTCTACTCTCAGTTATGTATGTTGATGATTTGTTGATCACCTATTTCTCGACTTCAACAATTGCTGCAGTCAAGAGGATTCTACATGACAGGTTTTTGATCATAGTCATGGGTCCGCTACACTTCTTCCTTAGACTCGAGATCTGTCAAGATGCATCAGGCATCAAACTATGTCAGGCCAAGTATGAACGAGATCTCCTTGAGAGATTTCACATGATAGACTACAATTCTGCTCCGACTCCTTTCCTATCAGGAGTCAAACTTGAGGATGGCGGGGACACTCCACTGGTTGACAGCAGACTATACATACAGCTAGTGGGGAGATTGTTGTATCTCACACACTCCAGAGAAGACCTCTCCTATGTAGTTGGCACAATTTTGAGGTTCATGCAGGATCCACATGAGCTACATTGGAAGGCTACAAAGTGTATCCTTTGATACGTGTAGGGCACCATCACCTTTGGGATTCATTATGCAACAAAATCTACATTAGGTCTCATCAGGTTTACTAATTCTGACTGGGCTGGCGATAGCCCTAATCGTAAGTCCGCATCTGGTTACTCACTTAGTCTTGGTTCTGGGCCTATCTATTGGTCGAGCAAGAAGCAGGCTTCCATTTATCTATCTTCATATAAGGCAGAGTACAGAGGGGTAGTTAACATAACCATTCAGGCTATGTGGCTACAACATTTTTTCACTGAGTTGGACATTCAGTTTCATCGGTCGATCGCCATTTGCTGTGACAAGCAGAGCACTCTGAAGTTCTACAAAGATCCAGTTCAGAGGTAGTGGACGAAGCACATCGAGATCCATAGGCACTAAATCTCGGATTTAGTACACGAGGGGATCATCGACTTATAGTTTTGTCCTTCAGCAAAAAAGACGACAGACATCTTCGCCAAGACCTTCACTGAGTAGAAGTTCCATTCTCTACGAAGTCGTCTTGAAGTGAGGGACACAGTTGCCTAACAAATGTAGTTCTTCTTTTTACATACATTGTACCTTGAGGAGGGGTTTTTCCCATGAGGTTTTCCCTCTTTCCTCACTTTATTTCAGTATATCTTTTGCATTTGGGTACCCATTATTTATTTTCACCATAGTGATGTTCATGGGGGGTGTTGGAGTCACTTCACACACCTAGGATTTATTTTTCCTAATGTTTTTCCTTGTTTATTAGTCATAATTAGTCATTATCCAGTCTCCTATATTTTAGGGGAGAATACTCTCTTTCAATTGACACTTCAGTTTGACTAGTTGAGTTGAGTTTAGATGTTGCATTGGTTTTGTCACCATGCAACATTGGGATCATCACCAGCTAATGCGCACTTGCCTTGGGATCATCACCAGATTGGCGCATTAGCCTTGATTCCCTCAGTTAACTCCTCGCTACTCTTTGTTCAGTCAGTTAACTGAAGACTAGTTGACTAGTTAACTCAGCTAGGTGGCAGTTCACTCCCGTAACTGCCTGAGAGACTAGACTAGGTGGCAATTCACTCTTGTAACTACTGGTGTGTGTCTAGATCACTCTAGACCACCACTATGGTGCATTGGTTCTCCTCAAGTGTGCACTCATTGAGTTATACAGAGTATATCATGTGTAAATTATTCATTATTCAGAACAATTAATGAGAATTATTTCATTCTTTCTCTCCTTCTTCTTCTTTCTCCAATTCTCTCTGCAAATGTGTGTATTATTGTTTAGCTAGATCTATTTTGTGCAGGTTCAACACAATTACAAATTTTGTAAAACAAAGCTTGGGTTGGAGGTTCTCGATCATCCTAGCCCATATCCATTGGGATGGGTAAACAAGGATGCATAGATCAAGGTAATGAAATAGTGTAATAATAAATTTAATGTAAGTGATTATTTTATTGATGAAGTGGAATTAGACGCAATACCCCTTAACTTATGTGGAGTAGTGTTTGGAATCCCCTCATGTATCAGGGATGAAATATTTATGTGGAGAGACAAGCAATACTGACTAATCAAGGCTGGAAATTACTACAACATCAATGCACATAAAGGCCAGTCAAAGATCTCACTAATAAGTTCCAACCAAGCCAAGACATTGATTAATTCCATTAATAAATATGTTTTACTTTTCTTAAGAGAAAATCAAATTGAGGATGAGTCGATAAGAGTAAAGGAATCCATAGAGGGGTGTACTAAAGAGAAGAAACATCAGTTGGAGGTTTTTCTACAAGCAAACAACAAAGTGTTCCAGGAGCCTAAAAGGCACCATCCAAAAGGGAAGTGGAGCAGGAAATACAATTATTGTTGGACCTCCCATTTTCAAATATTAGGCTATATAGATAGTACGTTCTGGAAGTAAATGAAGTGAAGTTCAACAATTGCAATAGTTGTTTTAACATAGTTTGATTCAACCAAGTACATCACCTTGTGGGTCAACTATCATAATTGTACCAAAGAAGGATGGGACTTGGTGAATGTGTATTGACTACAGTGTATTATACAATAAAAAATCCGTACCCTCTACCTAGGATCAATGATTTGTTAGATCAATTGAAACATGTAAAATATCTCACCAAGTTGGATCTCAAATCAGGATTCTAGAAGGTTGTGGATCTTCTAGAATTTCAATAAGATTCTAGAAGGTCCAAAACCACGATAAAAGAAAGAAATCCTTATCCCCACTTTCATAAAATGTGTCTTCAAAAATTAACTATTTCTTAAAAAAGTAAATGTGGTTTATTGAAATAATTTAAGGGCTTTCTTAAAAAAATAAAAAAACATTTATAGTCTTTTATTTTGTTAAAGTCATCAATTTTATATGGAATGAAAAACAGTTCATCAATTTTATATGGAATATGGAATGAAAAATAGTTGATCTATTTTTTTTTTATCAAATCTATTGATTAATTTACTAGCAAAAGAATATTTTGTTATATAAAATGAAAAATAGTTCATCAATTTTATATGGAATGAAAAATAGTTGAGCTATTTTTTTTTATCAAATCTATTGGTTAATTTACTAGCAAAAGAATATTATTTTGGACTTGAAGAGAGATTTTATCCCACCTTACTAGTATTAAAGGAAGTTGATTGGACTTTCAAAAATAAAGTATAGGCATTCCTTTTAGTTCTTAGTAGTTACCTTTCCAAGTCAAATTGTGTAATGAGGTATAATATCAAGATTGGACTTGAAGAGATATTTTGTCCCACCTAAGTGGTATTAATATGGTTTATAATATGAGTATTTTTTTAGCATTTAAAAATTAAAATGTAGCCGGAATATTACATAAGTATATTTTTGTAACTAGAGAACATAAGAATTGAAAACATTAATAAAGTATAGGCATTCCTTTTAGTTTTTAGCAGTTACCTTTCCAAGTCTAGTCAAATTGTGTAATGAGGTATAATATCAAGATTGGACTTGAAGATATATTTTATCCCACCTAAGTGGTATTAATATGGTTTATAATATGACTATTTTTTTTAGCATTTAAAAATAAAAATGTAGCCGGAATATTACATAAGAACATAAGTATATTTTTGTAACTAGAGAACATAAGAATTGAAAACATCCATAATGATTAACATTGGCAAAATTAAAATCCTAAAGGAAGTTGATTGGACTTTCAAGAATAAAGTATAGACATTGCTTGATTGGACTTTCAAGAATAAAGGATAGAAATTCCTTGTAGTTTTTAGTAGTTACTTCTCCATTTCTATTCAAATTGTGTAATGAGGGATATCATCAAGATTGGGTTAATGGATATAGAAAAATAATCATTTAATTAATTAAATGTGGAATATTTTTAGGTGTCACCTATAGGGTGTAACTTAAGAAAGGGTGCGGAGTAATTATAGATATTATTTTATGTTTAATTATATATTTTATGGTGTTATATTTTTTTATGTTGGTTAGCTTCAGCTGGTTTATTAATAACACAATATTATTTGAAAGCAAATTAATAAACCATCCTCCAAAATTTCCAATCTTTTTGAAGACAATTAAAGCATTTTGATTAGATTGTTACAAATGTAAAAGCCATGTACAATATTAATCATGATTAGACATAAACTATAATGAAACAAAAGGTTGAGTCTGTTAACCTTGCAACCACCATAACATAAACTAATATGCAACGGAAAATAATATAGAAATAGATCACACATAAAACTCATGGATTTATGTGGTTCACCCAACTTCGGGCTACGTCCACCAAGCAGGGTATCGGTCTTTCTTATTGTTCATAATATGGAGAGTTACAACAGGCTCACTCTACTCATCTACCTCTTGCCTCTATAGGCATACATGAATTTATAGAAATCTATACACAGCTACATAAGAAACTGACTATTGAATGCGCTCCTATCCTTGGTCTAATTTAGTTACAACCAATGATGAATAAAAGGATCTAAAATCCATTCTTGGGAATTCGTTGTCAGCAAATTCCAACAATCTCCACCTTGACAACAATTAACTTGATACCTTGATCCTTCTTTTGTTCATAACATTTTCTGCAAGCCAAGAGAAGCCAAGCACCATCGTAGCTTCTTTGAAAGTACTGGTTTTGTGAACATGTCTTGGCAGTTCTCTTTTGTATGAAACTTTTCAAGGGAAACTCCACCTTCATCGATGACATGTCTTACAAAATGGTACTTAATAGGAATATGTTTAGTTTTACTATGGTAGGCTGGATTCTTGGCCAAGTGAATAGAACTTTGAATATCACAAAGTAGCTTTACTTTGTCCTACATCCTTCCAAACTCACCAAACAAACCTTTTAACCAAACCGCCTCTTTGCAAGCATGTGAAACAACAATGTATTTTTCTTTTGTAGTGGATAAACCAACAATGCTCTGTAGCTTTGACATCCAACTAATAGCTCCACCTGTAAGAGTAAAGACATATCCTAGAGTTGACCTCATTTTTTCCAAATCACCTGCAAAATCAGAATCAACATATTCACAGACTAACTCACGACCACCGTTATAGGCGATACAATAATCACTTGTGCCCACCAGATAGTGAATCACCCATTTCACTGCTTCTCAGTGCTCTTTACCTGGATTTTCCATATATATGCTGACAACCCCAACTGCATGTGAAATGTCAGGTCTTGTACTAACCATCACATACATTAAAATTCCTACTGCATTAGCATACGATATTCGAGACATATGTTCATTTTATTATTTTGTGCTAGGACATAAACTTGAAGAAATCTTAAAATGGGAAGCGAAAGGTACAGAAATTGGTTTCACACTGCTCATACCAAACCTCAAAAGTATTTTCTCGACATACTTTTGTTGTGACAACCAAATCTTACCATTCCTCTTGTCTCTAAATATCTCCATGCCCAAAATATTCTTTGTTTCTCCTAGATCTTTCATATCAAATGTCCTAGCCATTTGAGCCTTTAACCTGTTGATCTCAATTATGTTTTTTCTTGCTAAAAGCATATCGTCAACATACAATACTAAGATAATGAATATTCCATTATTCAAATTCTTAAAGTATACACAATGATCATACTCACTCCTTGTATAATTTTGGCTCATCATGAAAGAGTCAAATTTCTTGTACCATTGTCTCGGCGACTGCCTCAGACCATACAATGATTTCTTGAGCCTGCAAACAAATTTCTTGTTGTGATTTTGAACAAACCCTTCAGGTCGTTCCATGTAAATATCCTCATCCAAATCTCCATGTAAGAAATCATTCTTAACATCTAGCTGCTCCAACATTCTATTATAGTCAGACATTACACATGGAGGTTAATACCTCTCGCAGCTATCATAACATCAACACTCCCTCCTAGCTAGGGAGGTATTTAATGGTAATGGTCTTGAGCACAAACATACCATTATGTTGGTAGCATCATCATAGCCACACAGGCTATCTCATGATCACGTAGATCAACTCATGAGCAACATCACCACTATCAATATCATCTGATAGAATCAAATGCATCATCTCTCGAGGCCATACTCCATCTAAGTAATCAAGCATGATGTTGAATAAGTCACTCACTCGACAGAGTGATACAAGGACCATTATTCTATTCCGTACATACGTCTTAGAAGAATGTAGATGTGCCAACAAATGTTGGAAGCCCCACAATGGGCTATAAGGACCATTCTTCTAATCTGGATGTATGTCCTAGAAGAATTTCATTCCTCCCATATGTTAAAATCCACGCCATGGGCTAAAGAGACCATTCCTACAGAAATGTCAGTCTCAAACTATTTTCTAATCGGGTCATATGTACTATAGAGATCAATCTCTACCCATATTCCTTAGAAAATATCGGTCCCGTATCAGCCACCATAATAGAGACGTCATGTCCTTAGGGGGAGGACTATTCAACCTAATCGGGCCAATCAATGTGCCTTGGGATAATATCAGTCCTGAACCATTTTCCTAATCGGACCACAATTTGTGCCTTAGGAAAATACCAATCCATGATACGTCAACAATATGTCAACCTGGACCATTCTCCAGAAGGGTCATCTGTAGAAGTGGGTGAAGAAGACAGAGCAACCTGATCAGAATGAAAGACTGAAGGAAAGTTCAAAAGTGTCATCTACTGAGGCATACGCGGGTGACAGTCGCGTACATACACTGGCTAACCTTGAATAGGTCGTGTACATATGCACCTTGTTGTGCAATAGGCCGTGTATATGTGGTAAAGCCTTGGGAAGAAGGCCATGCACATGAGTTGCAGCTTGATGTGATGATATAACTCTATGTTGTAGGGTTTGACATTATTTATTGCAGGTTCTAACATTGTTTGCTGTAGGTTTTCATGGTTCTATATTAGATCATGTAAGGTGACGATGTAAAATATATCTTGGGTTCATGGCACTAACCCATGAGTATGGTTTGATGTTGATTAAATGCTCATCTATTGGATTATATAAAATAAAATGTTGGGGTACATGGCTGGTACATTTTGAAGTTTCATTGATATATCTTATGATGTATTATTGGGAGCATATGTTGGTTATCATGGTGCATGAATTTTGCATGTGGTTGGGCTACATATTGGTGAGTTGAGTTGATAGTCATGTTGTACATCATTGGAGAGTCATAGATTGTTGATGCATGGTTGATATAATTTCTTGGTGCAAGTGATGATGCATGAAGGTACACTCATAGATGGTATTTGTTTGGCATAATTGGTATATGCACATGGTTGACATATTGGTGGATGCACATGTTGGCATATTGATAGAGGCATATGATTGATACATTCCATGGATGCTATATTTTGGCACATTTCATGATGATGATGTACATGGTTGATAGATGTTGTGTATGATGAGCACACATTTTGGCACATGATGTATTTGGTTAATCTTTTGCTTCATGATGAATGGTATGGCACAAGGTTGATGCATGGACAGGTCCAAGGATCGTCATTGAAAGAGAAGATAGGGGAAGACATACCCATAGGGGGGGTCATTCTTCTTCCCATGATTCTAGGAGGTGATATTTATCAAATCCATACCTAGAAAAGAACCCTATATTTGAAGAAAGAGCACAGAGGCATGATTCCAGGGGGAGCGATGGTCACAGAGGGAGCATGAGAAATGTATTTTCATCATTACATCAGATTGATATCCCTTATTCAAAAGGGGAGAGATTATTCAGCGGCAACAAGAGAGGGGGAGAAGCCCCAAGAGGGGAATGACCCTTTGCCATTGATGTCAAAGGGGGAGAGATAGTCACATTGATGTGATTATTGATTGGGAGAGATAGTCACATTGACTATTGTTGATTTGATTGATGTTTACTAATAGGGAGAGATATTCATATTGATATGATTGATGACTATTGATGTAGAGCATGCCTTGTCTACATATTTGACATCAATAATTGGTAATTGTTGTTGACATCAATGTAGGTATTGCCATCAATGCCAAAGGGGGGAGATTGTTGGATCATGTTGTCATTGATGCCAACGGTTTGATTGATTGATGTCAAGTGATGGATTGTTTGATAGGATTGATTGATTGATGAAAAATGTATATGTATTTTCCTTGATGAGAATGATAGATGTCAAGTGGAAACCAATCGATGAAGATGGATCAATGAGTTGTCATTGATACATGATGCATAGTTGATGTATATGATGCAGTGGTGAATTGATGCAAAGATGAATCATTATTGTCTTATCATGATTGATAAGGTTCACAAATGGATGAAATCCAAAGTGGTCCCCTTATGGTGAAATCCCTCACGGGAAGATGCTTTTTGGATTGAGTTATCCTAGAAGAATGGTTGGAGGACACATGCTTGTATGTGGAATAATGAGATGAAGATCAATGAAGATGTTGGTGAAACTATCCTAGATGGATAGTGCGTGTCATGCCATTTCTAGTAGTATGTGGAATGTCACATAACTCCTCACGGTTTGAGAGTTATGGATTTACGAAGCTGGAGGACCCCATATGAAGGCTTGAAGCCCCCAAGGTCAAAGAAGTCAAAGTGACCTTAAAAAAATAAATCATTATTTAAATGATAAAATAAACTGACAAAGTCAAGGTGGATTATTTAAATAATAAAGAGGAGTGGCAAAATCAAGAAATGATAAAGTAAGGTGACAAAATCAAGAAGAAATATTTAAATGATAAAGTATTGAAGAACTTTCTATTTATGGAAAGTGGTTAACCCTAAAATAAGGAAAATAGGTTAAGCGACCTAAAAATGGGTTAAGTGACCTGGAGGATGAAAGTATAAATAAGATAGCAATGGTCTCTTGTAAATTATCCCATTTGTGGATCAATGGAGAGCTTCTTGTGAGAATATCTTTTGGAGTATTGATGGAGAGCTTCTTATTGGTGTGGATCTCTTGAGCATGATTGAAGATCTATTCTGAGGAAAGCGAGAGGAGGGAAAGCGAGAGGAGGATCTCATGGACGCATCAAAGTTTCGGCAATGTTGGAGATCTTGACGACAAAATTCTCGTATCTTCAGAAACCCTAGTTTTTGAGGTGTACGTAGGCTATAATGGGTCTGGGCATGTACACACGCGGGTTGTATGAGGACAGAGCGCGTACAGTGGATGGAATGTTGAAGACTTGTGCTTGAGCTGGTACCAAGCTCTTGGATGATGAGGTAGGTTCCAGATCTGCATTCTATGGGCTCAGATCTATCACTGANTATTGTCTTGATGGATACTATTGTTTGATGTGTTGTGAATGCTTAGGGAATTCTTGGTATGGATTCTATGATGTGGTTCAGTTGGGTTGATTTGATTGATGGAGTGAGCAGTACTCTTTCAATTCAGTGGTGACATGATTGCTATGGTATACTAGTTGTTTATACATGATTGAGATAACATTCATATTGATTTTTTGTGGAGCTTGAACAAACTATTGAAGAGCTTGGATGTGTTGTGACTGACTAGTGGGCAGATTGGACAGTCATAGATAGAAGATAATGATATACTGGTTGTAGAGGATCTAAGTTGATCTTGAAGGATAAACCCTAATAGCTTAGAAGGTATACACAGTCTGTTGTATACACTGGTCGCATACACACACGGGCTGTAGTAAGCCACATCGTGTACACACGTGGGTTGCACTACTGACATGTCACATACCTATTGACAGATTGATATATGTTGAGGATTGTTGCCTCATCTCAGTTGGTGCTGAGGGTGTAAACTGAGTCTTGCATTATAGAGTTGGTGCTCTTGTAGAGTTGTACTCTATTCAGTTGTTGTTGATAAACCCCCGGATTGTTATCCATAATAAAAAGAAAAATTGTACATACATCTTGTGTTCTTTGTGTTCCTTGTGGTGATGACTTGTTGATGATATATAGTTGATATATGTTTACATCTAACTGGCTATAAATGACAGCAATGGGAAATGAGTAGATGTTAAATGTTAACTAAGGAGTTTTGTGTAAGAGGGAAGTTTTGGTAAAAAGAGCCCCACACTCATTCACCCCCCCCTCTAATTTTGGTAGGTGTGTCCAACAGTAGCCAGCTTCCAGTTGTAGTCGGAGAACATAGGGGGCTATATCCTCCTTTTGGTTGTATCCAGAGAATTGGGGAGTTGGAGCTTCCCTCAGGTTGTATCCTGAGAAACTAGGGGGTTGTGGCCTCCTTCTGGTTGTTGCCAGAGAATTGAGAAGTTGGAGCTTCATTCAGGTTGTAGCCTGAGAAACTATGGGGTTGGAGCATCCTTCCAATTGCAGCTGAAAAACAAAGGAAGTTGGTGCTTCCAATGAATGTAATTCTTAAATACATATAAGAAAAAGCATTATGCGGTTTTCTCCCACTTTGGGTTTCCACATAAAAGCACTGGTGTACTGTGTATGTGTATTATTTCTCATTTGTTCATTGTTTTTTTACTTTGAAACTATTGAATGATAATGCTACATTGATATAACACTTGCATTTTGTGGTTAAAAAAAAATATTGCTCTATTACTGATTCACTCCCCCTCTTAGTAATCCAACAGTGCTAAGAATATTTTTGAGAAGAAACTGGTGGAGATTCTCGGGAAATCTTGGGCGGTGAATGTTGTTTTCCTACACCTATAGACAATGCAACAATTACTTCACTCAAATCATCTTTTCCTTGGAAGACCTGAGATGAAATTGAATCTAGTATTTCTTCAGAAGATTTACCGAATTTACCTAAATGTTCTTGTATTGAATTTTTTACTTTTTTGGTGGAATATAAAATTCAATAGGGGATTGAACAAGTTCCTTATTTGATATTGTGTAAGAACTTGTGATAATTGTGATTTTTCTACTGCATGATTAAACAACCAAACTTTTGATGTTGTTATTTTTTCAATAGATTCAGATTGGCATGTTGTCAGAGGAAAGCTTTGTGATTCCAATTCTTACATTTGAGATATAAGAACCGATGGTTTTGATATTATAGATACAGAGTGTCATGATTGTTAGACTCCTTTAGATATTTCATGACTTGTCCCTCTTGAGAAACTAGGGGACTTATTTTAGGAGGCTTAGATATTCATGATCATCTACATGTCATTCAAAACATGGCCCTCCTTCTAGCACCAATTGTTGACAAGATCAAAAATTCCTTCCTGCAATAGGGGATCATCACCCTATCAAGGCCCCAATTATGTCTATGCTCATTTATACTCATTTGGTATAGAAATGTTCCCTAGTATGTGAGTCCGGATTCCACCTCAAAATTTTTCTATGAATATGATGAAAAGTCAATTCAAAGGAAAAATATATGACCTAACATATATATCTAGGAATGTCTTGTACTTTATATTAGTTAGATTACACACACACACACACACACACACACACACACACACACACACATATATATATTACAACAAATTTTTCCTCATCCCATGCAACTTGCTTGGATGGCCTTTCCATTTCCCTATCCATACTTGAAGTCCCCTTTTACACCTTCTAGAGCAAAAAAAGAATATGTTTCCACATATGCGAACCCTATCAATTATACAACACGCATTTACACATGTTTCTCCATTGCATCCCCTGTACATCGGGTTTGGTGCTCAAAATTAGAAATAACGTCGGGTTTCCATGCCATGTCATGAGATCCATTATCCTTGACCTTCCATATACTGGAAACGCTCTGAATTGACCCTTCAGTTCCATTTTAAGGCTATAAATTGAGCCACATCCAAGCCTTGGAACAATTCATCTTTGAGAGAAAAGACACTATGAAGAAATTTCAATTCATATCGAGTCTGCATCCCTTTGTCCTTGAAAGTTTGAACTCCAAGCTCTTGCTTATTTATGATGGAGAACCTCATCGACTCCTCTATATGAGATTTCCTTTACTGGAGGATTGAAGTGGTGGAGTCCTAACTGATGGGAATTAGTTTCTTGGTTCTGATATGTACCATTACAGAAGTTTGTCTCCTATGTAATTCTGTTGATTATTTTAATAGAAATACTATTTTCTCGTCCAATTGATATCTTGCAAATATTTGAATTATTATTCCATGAGAGTATTTGTCATGTATGTTAATGTATTATGCTAATCTATATGCTATCACTATACATTATCACTATATGATTTCATATCTTGGTTGTTGAGGAAAAATTGCAGATATAAAGATTTGGGTAGTGTGCTCAACGATGGTCTTCATCGAATGTCCAGACGAGGTAGGCTCATAGCCTTGACTTGTTAGCATTTGTTTTATATAACATACTTGGGGTTAGAGTTTATTTCTATGTGTCATTCCATATGTTGTGGTTTACCCCATGTCATAGAGATATTTTCCTCGTAATGGAATTGGCGACTCCACTGGGGAATGATCTTCTTTTTTGGGGTTTGGAGTGTTTTTCTCCTTTATTTTCTCTCTGTTAGCCTGAGTTCCATTGTTGTTTGTTGCTTGAAAACCTATTTTTACTTTGCATCTGAGTTTCTTGGCTTAACCCTTTCCCTGACAGTGTTTGATTGGTTATACGTGGTTTTTCCCTTGACAGATGCGAATATATCTGAGTTGTCCTCCTTTAGGATGCGTATATACGTGATTTTTTCTCAAACATTTGTGTAAATCAACTCTTTAGTCTTGTTGGATGATTTTGGTGTTTTTTGGGTAAGTTTGGTTGGTTGTTGAGTCTTCTTAGGTCTCTGTCCTAACTGTTAAGTGATTACAAAGTGATAGGAAGCCTTCTTATTGTTGAATTTTCGGGCGATATTTTTCTTATCATATTTTTCATTGGTTGTTCTTGCACATTGGTCTAAGTGTCCACTTCTTGGTGTCATGCTTGGATTGTCTCTTTTTAGTTGCAGTAAGGCTCGCCTGTGAAGTTGAAATTCAGTCCTTGCATTTTTTTTTCTTTATATCTAAAATACAAAAATATTTTCTTATTTTTCATTATGGATTTTTCACTTTTGATTACATTGCATTGATTTTGACACATGTGGAGAGATTGCATTTCATTGAAATTGTAGATATTGCATTTATAAGCATACCATCTCTTTGAACTTCAAGACTAGTTCTTAGCAGTGTTTTTATATTTGTTTCTTTTATATGATGAGTCGTAATACCATCAATTTCATGACCACACCTCTTGAGTAAGTAGAAGCCATTAAAATTAACGTTGATTAGTTAAAATTGAGTAGAAATGACTTTATTTTTCAGGGTATACAAACAAGTATATGACATAGGGCCTTGGAATAGGATTTTGTGAGTAAAATTCTCCAAACAACACATATGTGTTTGACTAGGGAGGGGTGAAACCCATTGTGTAATTAGTGATGTCAAAAGGCTTCACTCACACTAGAGTTAAGCACGAGGTCACGCGAAGTTGGTTGCAGAGATAACCCTCTAATACCTTCTTAGTGGCAAAGATATTTCTATTGTTCTATTCATATTTGGGGGTCTTGCAAGTACCTTTACCTCCATGAGAGGTGGTGCTTTCAAGATTTTGTGCTATTTTACCCGACCCATACGGTGGACCAGACTTATGATTGTTCACCTGTGCATTGGTTATATTGTGGTGAATCTAGTTGTTTGACATAAGTTACTTGCAGGGGTTATTCTATAGGTATCTTGAGTCAAATAAGGGTCAGAAAACACACAAACTTTATAGAGGATTACCTCTCTGAGGGTTTCTCACCGACTGCATTGTTAATCCCATGAGGGCCTTATAACTAATTATGATACCTCCACTCTATTGAAGGGAGTCTCAAGCCCCTCTTGGGCAAGGCATACCTACTCTAGTGAGGGAGGCCCCTTTTCATCCACTCTTTCATGTTTGTGTGCATTGGCCTTTTGCTTTATTTTGCCGTGTGATCTTTGATTATTAGTTGGCCTTAGGATTTTTTATTGCATTGTGAGTTTTGACTGCTATGGTTGGTGGAGCCTCTGTGACTTCCTCAATTAGCACTACTCAGCCCATGGTCTCTGCTAAGTCCATGGGGACGAATCCTTTTGTATTTCCAAGAGGCACATAGAATCATAGTACTCATCCAATACCTTAGTCCTCTAATCCTTTCTCTTTGGGTATGCCAAACATGTCTTCTCACTTTCCATCCTTTGTCTCGTCGGCTTATGTGAATCCTAGTTTTGGGTCTAGGGGCACGATGCCTCCTTATTATCCCTTTTCATTTCGTGGGAGTCATATCCCTCAACTAACTCTTATGGTAGGAGGTTGGAATCCTTCTTCCTCTAGACCCAATCCTAGCTTTCCTTTTCCAGGTTTGAGTGCTCAAATGGGTGGTCCTTCTACTTATTACATCCCATCCATCTATCCTTCTTCCACTATGTCAGTTCCTAGGAACACTTTTCTCATGGAATACCCCCCTTTGTCCTTTTTTGTTTCATCCAAGGGAGTCATTTTTATAGTATGGGAAACTCCTTGCACGGAGTTAATTCATCTCGGGGAAACATATATCCTCACACGAGTAACCTGTTTCATGTCACTTTCTTTTCACAAGTGGCTTCCTCATTGATGATTCGATTAAACATTTTTATGAATCAGTTGGGAGGACGATATTGTCCTATTGGGAAGGTACATGGTGTATACCAGAAACCTGTTTGTCCCACGATCTCTCATAGTTAGTCTTTCCCAGGACCATGGTCTCTGATGCTGCAACCACCCACTGCAAGTCATGCTGGAAGCAAAAGTCCAATAATTGTGAGTCATACTAGAATTATGTCACCAACCTCTGCAAGTCATGTTGGAGACCTATCACCAACCTCTGCCAGTCATGTTGGAGACCTGTCACCAAACTCTACAAGTCATGATGGGGGAAATCAACCAGTCAATGCAAGTCATGTTGGGGTCACAACTTTAGACACTTCTAGTCACACTCGAAAAACATCACCAACCTCTGAAAATAATGTTGGAGATCAGCTACTAGCCTCTGCAAGTCACACTGGGAGCATGTCACCGGCCACTGCAAGCCATGTTGGGGGAATTGATACGATTGAGAATCCTAGAAGTATAGGAGATAAGTCCAAGTTCCTTTGTATACTTTGCAAAGGAAATCACCTAACTTGCTTGTGCCATGCTATTGTTGTTGTACAAGAAGTGTGGTCCTTGTCTAGTGGCCCTTCGAGTTCTGAGTTGTCTTTGGTTTCCCAAAATTCTAATCCTTTGATTGATATAGCAATCATACCAATGCAATCGTCATCCAACACCACTCTTGTTTTTGGGAGTGATTCATCTCTTGACCATGTTGTTTTGCATCCTATTCAACCAATGGTTGAAGAAGTGGTCATGTCGATGCAATCTTCAGTCAATCCCACTCTTCTCTTGTAGACTTACAAGTTTAAGGAATTGACATTGCCGATGCATTCTTCGGTCAATCCCACTCTTTTTTTGGGGGGTGATGCATCTTTCGACCATGTCCTTAGAATTTCTAGTTCGGTACCTTCTGCACAAGGGAGCATTCCACTCTCTCTAAGTAAACTCCCTCCAATTCTTAGGATGGTTTCCTTTGATTGGAATGATCTTATAGAGCCTCATATTCCTTCTTCTGCGCCATTCTAGATTATGGGTGTTCATCATTGTATTGTAAATGAAGGATCATCTACAAGTATTTTATCCTCCTCGTCTTGGAAAGTTTTGGGTTCTCCCAAGCTTGTGTCAGCTACCAGTGAGTTTTTGGATTTCGACAGAAGTCCCTCACAAGAGCCTTGGCCTCCCCCATTATATGCTTCTTAGAACAACATCCCCGAGTCTTGGTTAATCTCTTTTCTGACTCTCGAAAAAATGAAAAGATTGTCGAGTGAAATTGTCTCTTTCACACTCGTTAAATGGATTTGAATGGACATCTATTTGATATAAGTTTAACCCTTTTCTAGACCAAGTAGAATACTTACGAAAAATGAATACTCTAGTCATCATTGGCTAGAAGAGTTCTCCTAAGTATTATTTTATACTTTTTTGGGCCTAGGGGACTAAATCTAAGGAAAAGGAAATTCTTTGGAGTTAAGTTATAATCACATTCCATCATCCATCTTGCAGTATTGAGCCTATTTATGGTTCCCTCTTTCTCATTATAATCCTCTTACCTCAACAATTTGCATCACTAGCCAAGAAGAGCCTTCTATATATCCTTTGCATCTTGACACCCTGTTCCCTAAGAGGAAACATCCCCCCGAGTGTCCATGCCCCACATGCACTTCCTTGCATTGAGCATAGGTATGTTCCACTGTTTGGAGCTAGTTTCTTACTTGCAACACTTATTTCCTCTCCTATATCATAACATTTCTTTGCCTATGAAAAAACAAAAAAATACTGGTGGGAAAAGAATATTATCTCATATCGGCAGCATTCTTGTCACCTTTGAACATAACATAAACTTTTGAGTCCACTGTCATCCAAAGTTTTGGTTTATCATGACCTTAGGAATTTGAGATCGTTACTTAGAGTTTACTCCTCGATTGGTTATTCTTCTAGTCCATATGGAGAGTTTGTTGATGCCTCCTACATCATAAAGTTTTATCATTAAGTCTATGCTTCTTAATTTATCCATATGTTTCATGATCTTGTTCAAAGGAATTATATAAACCTGTGTCAACCATTTCTCATAACTCTTGACTTTGCATGTTGGCCATACCCCCAGTGTATCTTAGAGTCACATGAAGTTGTAGTCCTACCATG
Source organism: Picea sitchensis (assembly GCA_010110895.2). Lineage (NCBI taxonomy): Eukaryota > Viridiplantae > Streptophyta > Pinopsida > Pinales > Pinaceae > Picea > Picea sitchensis. The sequence goes on along the minus strand of SNQJ01S0007984.1, from coordinate 82,805 downwards.
CACCCTGGTCCTACTTTCATTATGGGTAGGTAACCTTGATACCAATAGTTGACATCTCCACATTGGTCGTTGACTGGGGGTTTCCGTTATGTTCGAAAACAATAAATCTATTCACACATTAGGATTCGTGCAGTGTCTTGGATTCCATTATCCTTATTCGTGGTTTCCTCTCCTTTGTCGACAATTTTCCTCATTGGTTTTTATTCAAAGGGTCTCTTTTGTGCACTACTTGCATCTGGTGCATGTGAGGGACGCACATGGTCATTGGTTTGTGAACATTCTATTTTTCTGAGCTCCTCCTAATCATCAAACTATTGCTTTGTACCTTGTGTTGAATGATGATAGATGCCTTGATGCTCTCCTTTCAAAGGGTCTCGTTCCATCGACTTCAACTCATCTATTCTAGAAATGAGACCTAGATTCCTATGAGTACCTAGAGGCTTGCAGTCATTAGTGGCAGGTTCTCTCGCCATCGACAGTTGGGAATACATCAATGTCCCCTGATCAATGGATTCTTCAAGTGTTTGACCTAAACACCCTTATTCACACTTGTAGAATGTACTCAGTGCATTAATACCTACTTTCATTATCGGTAGGTTGTCTCACGTTTGTTAACGGTATACCTTAGTGATTGATAATCAAACGAAGTCTCATTTTGTTCGACCTTAACTCCTCTATTGACATGATGTATATTTGAACCTTCGATGGATAGTGTAGAAGATCTCCATCTTACAGTAGCATCATTCATAATATGTTGTTATATTTCATTGCACCAGTACCTATATGACTTCAGTGATCATGGGAGATTAGATTGTACTCCATTGTATACAGATATCTTTAGATTGATTTTGAGACTGGATTCCATTGTTCCTTGTTTGTGACTATGACAACCTATGGAATATGTCCACTTTGTATTGCCTATTCATGTCCATGACCAACTATTTGATATATTTCCACATGGATCTACAGTGTAATTCAGATTGGCATCCATGTGTACAAAGTCATTATAGATTGTAATATTCGCATGAGTAACTAGTACTTCCATTTGGGTCTCCATTACTCCACTTCTGAGAATTATAATGTATTTTGGCCATTGCAGATACTCCTCTGACCTCACACATTAGGGGGCATCTGTTACAACAAATTTCGTCTCACCCCATGCAACTTGCTTGGATGACCTTTCCATTTTCCTATGCATACTTGAAGTCTCTTTTTGCACCTTCCAGAGCCCAAAAATAATTTTTTTCCACACATACATGCCCTATCAGTTATACAACAAACATATATGCAGGTTTCTCCACTACAACTAACGTACATTGGGTTTGGTGCTCAAAATTAAAAATAATGTCGGGTTTCCATGCCATGTCATGAGATCCATGATCCTTGACCTTCCATATACTGGAAACGCTCCGGCTTGACCCTCCAGTTCCATTTGAAGGCTATAAATCGAGCCATATCCAAGCCTTGGAACAATTCAACTTTGAGAGCAAAGACACTCTGGAGAAATTTCATTTCATATTGAGTCTACATCCCTTTGTCCTTGAAATTTTGAACTCCTTGTTCAGCCCCCAAGATCTTCCTTCTTTGTGATAGAGAACCTCATCGAATCCTTTATATGAGCTTTCCTTTGATGGAGGATTGAAGTGGTGGAGGCCCAACTGGAGGGACATAGTTTCTTGGTTCTGATATGTGTCATTGCAGAAGTTCGTCACCTATGTACTTCTATTGATCATTTTAATAGAAATACAATTTTTTCGTCTAATTGATATCTTGCAAATATTTGAATTATTATTTCATGGGCGTATTTTTCATGTATGTTAATGGATTATGCTAATATATATGCTATCATTATACATTATCACTATATGATTGTGTATCTTGGTTGTTGAAGACAAGGTGTTGGTATAAAGCTTTGAGTTGTGTGCTCAATGGTGGTCTTCATCAAATTTCCAGACGAGGTAGGTTCATATCCTTGTATTGTTAGCATTTCTTTTATATAACATACTTAGGATTAGAGTTGATTTATGCATGTCATTCCATTTGTTGTGGTTTACCTCATGCCATATATATGTGTGTGTGTAATTTAACTAATATAAAGTATAATAAATTCCTAGATAGCTAGGTGCAGGTTATGAAAATTTCCAGGCACAACATAAAATATAATTACAAGATCCAGGAAGTAATTCACCAAATCAAATAACTAATAAGTTCAAATACAAAATATTAATCTCTTCAAATAAATAGTTATCTTAAATAATGGATAATGTATCCTATAATTTTACAAAGAGATTGTTGAAAAAAAGAAAGAAATTTCAAATTTAAAAGATGTAAAATTTAAATCTAAAACTTACAAAAATTTATTATGCAAGATATAGTTTCACATCAACAATTTCTCAATAAAACTATGAAAAATATACAATTATTATACCAAACTTTTCAACCATGAAGTCTTCAATCCTTTCCTAAAACTTGACAGCATTGCACATGTTTCAATTGTGGATTTCCAATTATAAAAGGTTTTCCAAATTACATTCCAATTGATAGAATTATAATGTCTAACTACAAATTTTCCAACAACTTCTCTATAAAAAGAGTTAATCTTTTATGCTACTCCAAAAACCATTCAACTTTCTCAAAACTTTTATTGTTCCAATAATTTCAATAATTATGTAAAACAAAAGATGAAACAAATCTTTTAATATTTTCTTGTTCATAGTATTTTTGTAAATATTCTTTATTTATATTAAATAATTTTTTGTTTCATTTGATCCAAACTGTTGAGCATGCCTACGCTTTTATTGGACCTTGAACATGAACAATTTCTTTTATTTGTGCTCCTGGTCCTCATGATTACTTTCTTCATCCTAGAAATCTGCATACATTACATAGAAATATAAAAAATTAGTTTCGTTGAAAGAGAAGAAATTAATTGCAAAAACAAATGTGAAGGAATCTATTTATTGCAATGATTTGATTCAAATTGAAAACCGGTTAGATTATTCTTTTATCTCAATTATGTTTTGAACAGGTCGTAAGAGAAAATGGTGGATTCGTGGACCAATTTCCAACTATTATAAGTTTTAATGGTTGCTGTTTATTATACCACATTGACAGGGTTAAAATTAAACACTTGGTTTATAAGTTTTTCTCCACAATGTAGGTGGTGAATATTGGTGTTTAATGAACTTGACAATATGTGTAGCTAAATTTTATCGCAAACCATGTTCAAAAACTAATTTGGAGTACTTTGCAAAATGCGAGTACAAGTCTTGGGGGGCCATAGGGCTCATGAGGTTATTTTAAGGTCCACTATCATTGGGGGTGCGAGTACAAGTATTGGGGGGCCATGGGGCTTATGTTTCAAAGTACAAGTCTTAGGACGTGTGGAATAATGGGAGTTGTTTCAAAGTACAAGTGTTAGGACGTGTGGAATAATGGGAGTGCATATAAAAGTCAAAAACTAATTTGGACTATTTTGCAAAATAGTATTAAATAAGGTCCACTATGATAGTACAAGTATTGGGAATACTTTGCAAAATGCGAGTACAAGTAGTACAAGTATTGGTGGGCCATAGGGCTCATGAGGTCATTCAATAGTATTAAATAAGGCCCACTATCATAGTTACATGATAGTACAAGTATTGGGAGTACTTTGCAAAATGCGAGTACAAGTAGTACAAGTATTGGTGGGCCATAGGGCTCATGAGGTCATTCAATAGTATTAAATAAGGCCCACTATCATACTTACATGATAGTACAAGTATTGGGAGTACTTTGCAAAATGCGAGTACAAGTATTGGGAGTACTTTGCAAAATAGTATTAAATGAGGTCCACTATGATAGTACAAGTATTGGGAGTACTTTGCAAAGTAGTATTAAATAAGGTCCACTATGATAGTACAAGTATTGGGAGTACTTTGCAAAATGCGAGTACAAGTAGTACAAGTATTGGTGGGCCATAGGGCTCATGAGGTCATTCAATAGTATTAAATAAGGCCCACTATCATAGTTACATGATAATACAAGTATCGGGAGTACTTTGCAAAATGTGAGTACAAGTAGTACAAGTATTGGTGGGCCATAGGGCTCATGAGATCATTCAATAGTATTAAATAAGGCCCACTATCATAGTTACATGATAGTACAAGTATTGGGAGTACTTTGCAAAATGCGAGTACAAGTAGTACAAGTACTGGGGGGGCATAGGGCTCATGAGGTCATTCAATAGTATTAAATAAGGCCCACTATCATAGTTACATGGGAATACCAAAATGTATTATTCATAGAAGGTTTTAGGGCTCATGAGGTCATTCAATAGTATTAAATAAGGCCCACTATGATAGTTAGATGAGAATACCAAAAAGTATTATTCATAGAATGTTTTAGGGCTCATGAGGTCATAGAAGGTTTTAGGGCTCATGAGGTCATTCAATGGTATTAAATAAGGCCCACTATGATAGTTAGATGAGAATACCAAAAAGTATTATTCATCGAAGGTTTTAGGGCTCATGAGGTCATTCAATAGTATTAAATAAGATCCACTATGATAGTTAGATGAGAATACCAAAAAGTATTGGGGGGCCATAGGGCTCATGAGGTCATTCAATAGTATTAAATAAGGCCCACTACGATAGTTACATGAGAATACCAAAAAGTTTTATTCATAGAAGGTTTTAGGGCTCATGAGGTCATTCAATAGTATTAAATAAGGCCCACTATGGTAGTTAGATGAGAATACCAAAAAGTATTATTCATAGAAGGTTTTAGGGCTCATGAGGTCATTCAATAGTATTAAATAAGGTCCACTATGATAGTCAGATGATAATACCAAAAAGTATTGGGGGGCCATAGGGCTCATTAGGTCATTCAATAGTATTAAATAAGGCCCACTATGATAGTTAGATGAGAATACCAAAAAGTATTATTCATAGAAGGTTTTGGACAACTCTCCATAATGTGAGACTAGGTCTACTATAGTATTAAATAAGGCCAACTATGGTAGTTAGATGAGAATACTGAAAAGTATTATTTATAGAAGGTTCTAGACTACTCTCCATAATGTGCTCTACATAAGGTGGAGTAGAGTCATCAAATAAAAGATGAAAGTAGTTATCATCCCAGAGATTACAATTGTCCATATACCAATCCTCACAATCTTCCTCGTAATCATACCAAACATATATTTTTTGAGTATATTCTGATGTGATGTCAATGTACATGAGATTCCTAATATATCTCTCATGTGCTGCAAGTTTGATCTCTTTAATAGCTTCCATATCGCATTGAAATTTTGTGTTGGAGGCTTCCAATTTGCGTTGTAGGGCCATGAAGGATTGAAAGTAAATAGCCATGGGAAAGACCACATATAAGATACCAAAATAAATATTTGAAAATATTCTATCCAATGGAACTAATCTGGTAGCAATTTGATCGCCCTATGAAAAGTTATGAACTCTGCAGTTTCGTCGCCATCACGAAAAACCCCCAAAAATGGTTGATTTTAAATCAAAGATATCTTCACTTCTGGAGCTCCAAATTGGGTGATTTGTTTTTTGAAATAGGAACTCATATATGTAATTTTTTTTAGAAAATTCGGCCTCCATATGCAAAATAAATCAAAAAATCGCATCGCCGTCCACAGAAAAAACTCTGAAATTTTGTAGATTTTAAAATGTTGATATCTTGATTTCCGAGACTCCGTTTTGGACGATTTTGTTTTTTAAATTGTTTTTTTTAGAGTAACTCAGATATACACTCTGTTTTTGCAAATTTTTCCCAAAAATATATAGAAATTGTCCGGAATGTCACAACCCTCTTTTTCTTCTCCGAAAAATCTGCAAAAAAAAAAAATCCCTCGCTTCTTGCTAGGTAAAGTGCTTTGATAGCACTTGTTAAGTACCAAATATCTGAATACAAAATACCACAATAGTACCAAATATATCTGAATACAATCACCACACAAGATATATGGAACAATATAGAAAACCACCACTTTACTATATCAAAACCCTTGAAGTAGGGAAACACCATACAATGGATCTTATTATGGAATAGGATCATCTCCTATTCACTTGCTTCTTCAAGGGGGAAACCTCCTAATGAGATTCAGCTCCAAATACAATATTTCTCTTCATATCTTATTACATAGCTTGAACCCCTTTATATAGTGCTACCAACAACGTAAGAACCTTCTAGAAGTAGAACCTTCTAAGAAGTCTTCTTACATCTATTATATCTAAGTACCATAGTGGGCCTTATTTAATACTATAGTGGACCTAGGCCACCTTACATTGAATGGCCTCCACTATTATCACTATGGGCCCTCTGGGCCCCCCACTACCTCTCTAGCTACCTAACAAAGAGCATGCATTTTATTACTTAACCCCAGATATGGATATAATCCAATGTAGATTAACCCCAGATTCAGATACAATTAGGAGTATGAACCAATCTATGATATGAACATCCATATAAACAACAAGTTTTTCTATGATCATTCTTCCTATATCTGGATATAATTGCTTGACTAGTTAGCGTGCCACATTGAAAAACACATAAGATAAAGGTCAAGCCACATAGATCCAGTCTCATGACAAGATTTGTGAGTTGGTTGTTGACGAGACATTATGACGTCAACATTTAGATAGCTTGCTAATGTATAGTCATTCGGGTATCTGGATATCCCTGCCACTTGAAAATGTCACCAATTGTTCGACCCCATATCTAGATGTAATTCCAAACATAGTCATATCGAATCCCGGAATCTGGATAAGCATGAAATTGATTGTGTGATGTTCCTTCTCGGATCCATATATAATCAAGAAATGTATTGCATCAGGATATCCAGGTATCTCGGTTGCTCCAAAATATTACCACTCCCTTATCCCTAGATCCGGATACAAGCTAAGCATGAAACAAATCTAGAATCTGACTTACTCCAAAATTTTTGATCCAAATTTCTCTTATGAAAATAATTGAAACAAAGATAAATTAAAACAGACTCAAAACAAAAATCATAACAAATGTAAAATATCAAATTAGATATAATAAAAATAAATTTAAATAATAACAATTCATAATAAAAGTGAAAATTTAGAAGAGTCTCCATTATTTTATGAAAATTTTATATCATAATGAAGAGTGGCTTTACAAATAACAACACAACCCTAGATATTTCATTATATCCAAGATACATTAGGTTAAGTATTACCATGTTTTCTTAGAAATAAACTTATATTTTATATATAACACATGAATGCATGATTTAAACTAAAATTACTAGTATTAAGGGGTAAGTTATGCTACTTGTGGATACAATGTTCCTAATTTCCTAATCTTTTCCTAGAAAATTGGCTTCCATGCAACTTCCTTCTTTGACTTTCTCCCTTTTTCCTTTCCCAATATCTCAACTTTCATAGTGGAATCATGTTCATGTGTGGGATAATTTTTTTGATGCTCATTAAGAAGAAAATGAATTGCTAGATCAAGTTCGCTACCTACCTTCTAAGTAGGAAGAATGCAACTGAATACACAAGTTCAAACTTTAATGTGTATTTGAATTAATTCCGGAATAGTGGAATTTTTGTTAATGGAAAAGATCTTTCTTACTAGTTATGGTATTCAATCTTTGAAGTATTAATGTTTATATGTGCAACAATGATTGGAACTCCCTTGAAATATAACAAAAGTTGTCATAGCTTATGTGTATTCAATTGAGTGTTAAATGTGTATTCAATTGAGTGTTAAAGCATCTAGGTATATTAGACAATCAATATTAACATTGGCCAAATCAAAAGGTTAAAGGAAGTTGATTAGGCTTTTTAAGAATAAAGTAGAGACATTCCTTGAAGTTCCTAGTAGTTAGTTCTTCAAATCTAGTCACTTTGTGCAATGGGGTGTAATAGCAAGATTAGATTAATGGACATAAGAAAATACCTTCTTTGTGTGTCACTTAAGAAATAATGATATTTTAACACTTAAGAAATAATAATATTTTAATGAAAAAGGGGAAATTATAATTTATGAAATTAATTGAAAGTGGAATACTTCTAAATGACACCAGTGTCATTTAGGAAAGGGCTTGGAGCAATTTTAGAGATTATCTTATGTTTAATTAGATGTTTTATGATTTTTACTTTTTTTATGGAAAATTTGGTTAATTTCACTTGATTATGTAATTACATTCTCCAAAATAACAGATTTTTTTAAGATAATTGAAATATTTTGATTAGATTGTTGCAAATGCATACAATATTGATCATAATGCAACATACACTACAATGAAATAAAAGTACATTGAAATAAAAGGTAAGTTCCTTGTTCAATATTTTTAAAAATAATTTCAATTAATTGATTCTTATATCTTTTTCCCATAAGTAAAATCTTGTCTTATAATTTTAATTAACAATAACAACACACCAATGTCTAAAAATATATCAATATATTCCTCTCATAGATACATGTCATTCAAAGATATGCTAAAGTATTTTGATGAGACATTTACAAAATGTGATATCCATGTACAATACTAATCTTAATCTTAATGTGTAATGAAAGAATAGATGGAATTCTCACTCTCTATTTATTATAAATTAATTATTTTGTTTCTTATATCTTCTCCCTATGAATAGAAAGTTTTCTTGCAAATTTATCCAGTAACAGTAACATATCATTATTTGAAACTAGATCAAGATATCATTCTCCCACAGTAATTTGAAAATAGACTGAAGTGTGCCAATAAGATCATTGCAATGGCATTACGTAAGCCACCACTTTATCTAAATTAAGTTTGGACGATATACCAATATCTTTTACATTCTCTCAAGAAATCTGTCCATCAAATCCTGACATTACATAATACAATGCTTCATCTAGAGTAACCTTGAATAATATAATGATATCCTTTACATTGAGTAAGCTCTGCCCTTACGCCTTCCCCTAGTAATTTCGGCAGATAATTCACACCAATCGAAGCAAGATTTATGACTTTGTAAAGGTTGTATGCAGTCGCCATAGCATGCCCAGCAACTGCTAAAGTTTCTTCAGTAACCCCTCCTACCTTCTCCCCAAACCTGCATTCAATACACAACCATGTATGAAAAGCTCACAGAGATCTAAATTTTGATTTATCTTCAGATACAATGATTAATATGTATTATGCTAGCACCTGTGCCTAACAATGTCAATGGCCACAGCAGAAGTATTTATCAAAGCATCCTTCCCTGCCACTTCCACAGCTTCTGCGATTTTGTCTGTCATTTAAACAGAAAGCAAATCAAGCAAATCACGCCAAAACATAACGAGGTGAACATATATTGTAAGGAAAGAATGACATATATTAAGGAAAGAATGACATATTGTAAGGAAAGAACATAACGAGGTGAACATATATTTACGTACTAAGAGAGTGCCATAAAACAATAAGCATTTCCACCGGTAGTGTCCTGAACAACTTTTGGTCAGCATTGGACTGATTTGGTGTTCTGCTCACTACATAGCTCACCACACGAGTTGTCAAATTATATATCTCAATCAGCACGTTCTCACTAATTTTCTCTGTAGCCTTTGATAGCTTTTTTATTCTGTCAAATGTATACAGAAAAAAAATATAAGAAATACTCTAATCAGACAAACAGT
>SNQJ01S0007984.1:60747-73159 GCA_010110895.2 Picea sitchensis | reverse complement strand
CCCCCCCTCTACACTCCCCCACGTGGAAGAGTGTACATACTTCTGGGGTGTAAATACTTCATGGGGTATAAACATGGCTGAAAGCAAGGACCTCTGAATCAGGAAGATAATCAGGCTCCACAACCAACAAAAGCATACTAAAGTAACACACAAAAAGTATGATACAATAAAATACAAGCACTCATGCACAGGTGATCTTAAGCATAGTACTTCTTTAAGTACAACCCATTTCTGGGTTCACTCAAAGGGATATCCTCATAGTCCACCAACTTGTAAGCTCCTTTCTCCAACACTCGTCTGACGATATAAGGACCTTGCCACATAGCTTCAAATTTTCTGGCTCCTAGCATATCTCGATCTTGTTCGTAAAGGAGAACCAAATCACCTTCAAAGAAACACATGGCTTGACATGTTTGTCATATTGGGCTTTGAAGCATTTCTTCTGAGCTTCTATAACTAGGGTGGCATCGCGACGAGTTTCATTTAGTTGCATGAGATACAACAAACACTCTTCTTCGGCAAAAGTGTTTGGGAGATGTTCGATGACTAGTTTTAGAGAAGGTATATCACATTCAATCGGAAATATGGCTTCTAGACCATAAAATAACTAGAAAAGTGTAAACCCGGTAGCAGACTTAACGGATGTCCGGTAAGCCCACAATGTTGAAAACAACATTGTGTGCCAACTCATTTTGTTAATTCCTATCATTCGTCAAAGCATGGTAATGAGGACTTTGTTTATTGCTTCAACTTGGTCGTTGGCTTGTGGGTAATAGGGTGTTCAGTTTTCATGGCGAAGACCCAACTTTTCGGTGAGTTCAGACATCATGAAGTTTCTAAAGTGGCTACCGTGATCAGTAACGATAGCTCGAGGAACACCAAACCGAGAAATGATGTGATTGAATATGAATAATGCTGCAGTCTTTCCGGTATTGTCGAATGTTGGCATCATCTCGGCCCATTTCATAAAATAATCTATAGCTACAATAATGTATCTATGCCCCCCGACCAAGTGAGGGTGGCATATCATGAAATCGATACCCCATTTCGCAAAAGGACCAATGGATACCACAAGGTGTAGAGGAGTAGGGTGTGATCGTATTTTGTTGTTATAGGTTTGGCAAGCGTGGCATTTTTGGACAACGATTATACAACCGTTGAATAAAGAAGGCCAAAAATACCACGCTCGTAAGATTTTCTGTGTAGTAGCATACCCAAATATGTGACCACCACATGCTCCAGAATGGCATTCATTCAAGGCTTTCTCAGCTTCATCAAACATGAGGCAGCGTAAAAAAATAGAGTCAATCCCATGACAATAAAGAGTATCACCGAGGATAATATACTGACGGGCTTGGTAGAGTATTCGACGACGGTCAATGCTAGAAAAATCAGGCCGAAAATTCTGAGTCTGGAGATATTTGATGATATATCCATACCAAAGGTCATCGTAATTGATCAGAAAAAGGGATTCATCGGGTAAGAATCATCTACTACATTTTTCATTTCAGAACAGGGAAGGTCGCATATCAACTCGACAAACACCAAGGATTTCTAGAGTATTACAATCCATTTAGAGTATTTTCCCCCTAGCAATTGGCATGTAAGAATGTGTTGCATAGGGTTGTAGTTGGAAATCATAGTAGTCTTGCGTAAAAGGATATAGTGTCGGAAACGTTGAATAGCTTGGATGGCGGCCAAGGCCAGTTTTTCAACATGTAAATACTTGGTTTCGGTAGTCGTGAGACTCTGACTCAAATAATAAATGACATGTTCATCATGAGAATCATCCTCCTGAATGAGAACCATAGCAATGGTAGAGTCTGAGGCTGCTAGATACAGGAAATAATCTCAACTATAATCGGGCGGGAAAAGTAGTGGGGTACGGGTTAAAGTCAGTTTTAAAGCGTCGAAAGATTTGTTGGCAGTGGTATCCCAAACAAACTAAGAACCTTTCTTGATCAGTCGAGTAAAACCAAGAGTTAACTCAGCATAGTTTGGGATGAAACAACGTAGAAAGTTTCCCTTCCCTTGCAAAATTTGTAGATGGAGAAGTGAGGAAGGAGGAGGGAGATTGAGAATCACCTCGACCTTCAAAGGATCTACCCTGATCCCTTGACGTGAAACAATAAATCCTAGAAGTCGCTCGGATTCTACACAAAAAACACATTTGTGGGGATTCAAGCGTATATGGTAAAATCGACAGCAAAGGAAAATGGCGCAAAGGTGTGTTGGATGATCTACACGGTGCATGGAATGAGATGGAAGTCATCGAGATATGGCTGCACAATGTGCTTTATATCATGAAAGACATAATACATAGCACATTGAAAAGTTGCGTCGACATTCTTTAAACCGAATGGAAGTTTCTGGTAGGCGAAAGTGCCCCAAGGACAAATAAAAGCGGTCTTGTGTTGGTTTGCGGGTACGATATTGATTTGATTATATCCGAAGAAACCATCCATCAGAGAGAAGATTTCACTTTCGGCACAATCGTTGACGATCTAGTCAACGAAGGGGGTAGGAAAGTTTTCTTTAGGAAATGCTTTATTAATGTCTCTATAATCAACACACATGTGGATCGTACCTTGTTTCTTGTTAATCAGAACAAGATTGGAAACCCAGTCAGTTACAGGGTAAATAAAGCTAGCTTTGAGAAGTTTCTCAACTTCAAGCTTGATAACGACTGCTTTATGTGGTTGGACCAGACGAAGTCATTGCCAGACGGGATTAGCGCAAGGGTATGTATTAATCTGGTGTACAATAATGTTGGGGTCAATACCTGGCATTTCTTCATAGCTCTGTGCGAAGACGTCAAAAAATTCTTGGAAAAGAGACTTGTAGGTGACAACTTCATCATGGGAACACGAAGCTACGATATGCAAATTTTCAACAACTCCAGGTTTTATGGATATGTCGAGGGGGATGGTGGGTGAGATATTACTTAAGTTCCCTTCGTAGACCATATCGTGTGTAGACTCGGGAACGATAGAAATGACAATAACGGTCGAAGGGGTTGAGATTGGTTGGTAAATCTCGATGGTGTGTTTTTCTAGGAAGAGAATGGAATGATGATGTCCATCGTCCCAAGGGGTTTCTTCCATGGACATAATATACATAATCATTTCATTGGTAGGAAAAATGACACGGAATAGATCTGGAGATAAGTCACCAAGAGAGGGGGTAGAAGGGGTTGTCGATTGAATGGCTTGATAAGTGGATTCGACCGAACTCAAAGGCATTTGGTCACTATAACGAATATGATCACCGAGATTGGGTACTATACAAGGGTCATAATACACAGGAGTTTTGCGAACAGAGGTGGATATCATGTTGATCGAGGCGACAAACAGATGTGGAACATCGGGTGGTGGAATGGGGAAAGTGCCCATCAAAGAGGAATTTTTAAGAAGACCCACACCGACGTTCTCATATCTAGGGGGGGTTTTTGCAATGAAAGGGACATTTCCAGTACATGTATCAGAGTTGAAGAAGGCCAATTGGTCCACCGTAATGAATTTTCCTTGATGTGGGAAACGTACGACACGAAAAAGAGTGGACACAACTGCACACATGGAATCGATCCAGCTATGACCAAGCAAAAGGTTGTAATCGAGAGGAGCGTCAAAGACCTCCACTTCAACGTTGACCATTTTTCCTTCTAACGTAATAGGCAATGAAGGGAGGACACCGTAAGGCTTTGAGTGTGTTGTGGGATTCAATTAAAGGAGGACATCTGATGGCTTTCCAGCAGGTAATAGACATGAAACATGTCGAGGCACCCTCATCAATAACTGTTCTACAAATGTTATTGTCGGAGACAATAACTTGTATTTGGAATGCGAGTTGAGGGGGTAACCGTGGAATGTGATCTTCCAAGTAAAAAATTATTAAATTTGTATCGGTAGGGTCGATTCCACCAATAGCTTTCAACAATGCCTTTTGTTGTATAGGAAAACTCAGAATAACTTCGAGGGTTGACATCGCGGATGGTTATTGGGCTAGATCTTCGAACATACTGTAGTTATGGGAATCATGTGCATGAGGATTGAAATCATATTTTCAGAAAACATCCTTTGGGGGAGGGCGAAGAACTGTATCTAGGCTCAGTCATTTGAGATGAAGAGGACCATTGGTAGGTGGAGTCGTGGGAGACAGTTGGACCAATGAAGGAGGTATTTCATCAACCTTCTCTTTGGAGGAAGAATAATCTTTGGCTCGAGTGGTAAGTATGATGTCATTTTTCTTTGAATCACTTGTACACATTAAGACATAGGATGTAGTGGAGGGGGAAGGTTGGTCATGAATGACCAATTGGGCATGTTGTTGAGAAGGAAAGGGTTGTGACAACACGACCGGAGTAGGCAATTTCAGGGTCCCTTGAAGGAACTTAGTAACCTCGACTCGTCTTGGACAATCCTCAGTGTAGTGATCATCACCACAGATAAGACAAGGGTATCAGGTTTTGCGCTTATACTTATCGTCAACAGGTTGTGTTTTGGTCTTCTCAGATTGTGGATTATTTTTATCCTCCTTGTTCTTACCCTTCCCTTTTTTGGATTTATTTTTTCCGACGGGGGTAGATTGAACAAAGTTCACCTCAGAAGTCTTACCGGTGGGAGGGGTAGGAGACGGAGCATTTTGAACATTAGAAGCAATGTATTTTGGGTTGTTTCTAGAGGCTTAGACAAAATGGGGTTGGGCATGGAAAGTGCCAACCACACCATCAGCTGGATGAGAAGCAGTAGGAGTAGTTGAAGTAGCATAAGTAGAAGGATGAGGTGCATCAAGGAGTAATTCGTAAAGAGTACCCGTTTGTGAGTAAACGAGGTCGAGGTATTGAGCATGATTGATTTCCTATTATTCTGTGACAACTCCACCCATGGCGATGTCACGATCGATGTCATTCACGAATGATTTTGTGAACCACTCTGCCAGCAACTGATTGGGAAGTTCGAGTTTGATGAGATGTCTTCTCCATCGCCACTCATGAATGTGATCAGAGATATGAGTGGCTTTGGTTTGTTTGAAAGAACTCAAAATTTCAGTTCCCATTTCATAGCAGATCGGTAACTGGTAGTGGGTGAGGAAATCCATAGCGAGGGTGTTGAAGTCGGTGAAGAATCCTCGTGGTAATTATGTATATCACTTCGCGGTGGAACCTGTGAGAGTTCACTGAAAAAGGCGTAAACGAATAGAGTCATCCATCAAAGAGTTGGATGAACACCAAAGGTGAAACTTCATTACATGATTGTTTGGTTCCTCTCTTGGTTTACCATCGAATTTAGGGATCTCGGATGGTAGTTTGGCCAGTATTGTGGGCCATTGAGGAGAGTGATGGATTAGATCATTTAAAATTCTCAATAGATCAGGGAGATCAGGGGTGGCTAAGAAGGGTAACTGTCTATTCACATGTGGGTACTGGTGACTTTGGGGAGGGAGCCTCGTAGGTATACTAGTAGGACCATAAGCAATTTTCATATAATGTGAATATCCGGGCAGATTCGGTTGTTGGTGTGGAGGCAGGTAATTTATAGGGTTGTATTGGTTGGGGTTGTTCCCTTGAACAGGGGCATGGGGTTGAGCGTTTGAGCCCCAAATAGGATTGGACGTACCTAGATATGGTTGGCATGTACTAGGGGTTATGAAGGAGATAGCTTGAGGTTGGTGCCCCCCAGTCGAGTGAGGATTATTTTGGATAATATAGTTCCAATACTTTGCCAAGGATGGAGGTATGTTTTTTCCATAGGGTGGGGTGGGTGGGGGTCACCCTCCGATTGGGGATTGTTTCCCAATTGGGATTTGTCCTGCAAAAGGGGATTGGGTTTGGCCTCCTTGGTGAAATTGTCCACTGACAAGAATCTAGTAATTAGGTGTGAAAGATGGGATGGTGGCACTAGGGTCAGTGCCTCCGATAGAGGATGGAAGAGGTCCTCTGAAAGGGGGTCGAGGAAGTGTCGGAATGAAACCAGGAACGAGATGGTGCCCAAAAGGAGTGGAGATTCTAGGAGTCTCGGATGGGATTTGTGTAGGAGTGGGAATAGAAGCATTCAACACATGATATCTGAGGGGAAGTGTTGGGGTGAATCTAGGTGAAAGCGGCATGCCAATGGGATCTTGGCTAGTCACTGTATCCCGATGTGAGGATGCGTAGTATCTGGGACCATTATGTAATGGACTATTTGTAGGGGGATAGTCAAGATGTGGTCGGCTAGTAGAGCATCTGAACCAGGAAAATAATAGGCAGTAGTAAAAGGTATTGCGTCTGTATCAGATGTTTCAGGAAGCTCAAGTGTGACAGTGATATCAACACCTGCTCCAGAGCCAAAGAGTTCCCGTCTAAAAATGCCAGTAGTCCAAAAAGGATCTTGACCCTCGGGTCCTATGAAAGGTCTGGTTGGTAATCTAGAAGACTCAACAACTATTTCTCTGAAATAATTCACTCGAACAATACGTCTCACAGAGTCGGGAGGAATTCAGAAGTCCTCTCGAGAATTGGTAATTCGGAACCATTATAAAGAGTTAGTTCTTTCCACTTCTGGAGTGGCAACATCTTGGACTTCACTCTGTTGAGGAGAACCCTCCGGTGAGTTGGTAGGCAAGGTTTGAGAACCTTCCATATCTTCTAGGGGTAGGCCTTGCATTCTACGTGAACGGTGTGGAGGGTCAATTGTGATCGAGTTAAAATCTTATGAAAGAAATTCTATGGCTAACTTGGGTAAACAAATAGCACGTGTTAGTAAAATCTAAGAATTAAAACCAGGCAAACAAAACCTTCCAATTTCGAAGTCACTAGTTGGTGATGAAATCCAATGTCGCGACGATGAGACAAGAAGGGGTTGCGCGAGGGTGGAAAATTTATGTTGACGACCCACTTAATGGACTTACACCCTGGTGCAAGCTCCCACACATAATCATGGGTGTACCCTCCAATGAGCCCGAGTGAGTTTGGCCAACGTCGATTCCAGGTACCATGAAGACTTACCCCTTCACAGTCACCTTGTGTAAGACCCTAAGAAGATAGGCTACTAAGGTTACCACAAACAACAATGATTCCTGGGGAAACAGTCGATAGTCTGATCCACACACAAGGGTAGGGTATCTAGCCTGAAATCAACTTGAGAGGCTTCCACTCATCATTGTGGGTATACCTTCAAGTGACCCCCGTAATACGTGCAATCTCTACACTGAGATCAACAAAGCAGGGTGAGTAACTCTGTCAATCTCAATGTGACCTCAGGTTTGACCCTTGTGTGAGAAGGGCTTCCCAGGAAAAAATGTTGCAAATGGAATATGACACTCCTTAACACAAGATACTATTGTGTGTTTTGTGCTTTGGAGAGTGTGTCTCACTACCTATTCCAAAGCTCTAGCCTAGCTAATGTTGGTGCAAAAGAGCCCTAGAAAAGTTGCTATATGAATTTTAAAGTTGCACAATATTATTAAAAGTTGTTGTTACGCAAAAAGGAGACGTAAATGAAACCAATGTTGTGTAAGACTCTCACCCAACAATGCGTAAATAGGGATGAATGATACAAATTTTCGTTCGATGAATTCTATCTACAGGAGGGAAAGAGGATTTTTCTGGAATAATGCGAACTACAATGTATGATCTTTCTTGAAATGTAATATCAAACAATCATGAACAATGCAAATTCCCTATTCGTTCTCTTTCAATATTTGAATGCCAATATTTTTCAAATACATGATTGCTTAAAAAAATAAAATTTATTAGAAACCAAGCAATAGGGATGGAACTAAGAAAAAGTAAGCAACCAATGAAAATTAAATACTCAACAAACACCCAAATTGATATTTCAATGAAGATACAAATAACAAACTGACAAGACCAGTCTCTTCAAATGCACATGGACAACAATTTTCCAAGTAGTAAGCAATCAAAAAGTACAATTAATCCCAATTTTTAATCCAATCAAAGGCTCTTGACCAAACAAGCATTCGGATTTTAGAATCAGAGATTATACCCTTGTTAAGAAAAGGTCAAGAGGTAAAAATTGAGGGAAAATGACCAAGAAGAGTTTTCGATTTCCGAAAACTAATCATTCGCAAGATTTGAAGTCAAGAAATAGTCAATCACTGGAAAAATAATTTATTCCTAGATAAACAAACAAATCTGGGCATCTTAAGACACAAAAAGACCTAATCTAGAGTTTTTACAAGTGAGTTCGCAGTCTGGTAGTGGGGTACAGTGCGAGAATTAGGGATTCTTACAGCTTAGAGACAGGCAGGGTGCGAGAAGGTCACACTGAACTGAACACTAAGGTGTGAACTTCAGTGATTCTCGTAGGCAACAGAAAGGTACAGTGCGAGAAGGTTTGTAATCAAGCAAAATTTGGAAAAAGGACAGAACTTTTGAGTGAACTTCTGGATCCTAAGAGTCTGTAAGGATCCCCTAAAGTATCATAGATTGATTGGGAATGAAAAAGGGTGGGTCAAGAGAAAATGGCCAAGAAAAAACCATAAAATTGGTTGTCTCCCCAGTGGAGTCGCCAATTTTGTTATTGGATAAATCGGTAGGTGCAGACACTAATTGATCTCCCTAGATCCACCTAGATCTAGAACAAAATAGGACATGACATGACTCTTTCTCTAAGTTGCAGTCATTGAATCTACTACCAAGAAGGAATGAGTGACATACCTTTATATCACTTCCTTAGGTCTCTGTTGTTCCTACTTCGCTCTGGTGCTCTTATGAAATCAGGTCCAAGACAAAACAAACCAACCAAAGTGAAGATAACAAAATATATTCAATGTCAACCTATGCATATGATCAAGGAGTTATGCAATAAAATAAGAGTGATTTTATGGGAAAGGGACATGTCGTTGTATTATATTAAATGAAAGGAGAAGATACAACCAGATCGCCTTGATGTCACAATCTTCCTTTCAGTGATCCTTGGTTCCAAAACACAAACTTTCTCTATACTTGCATGAAGAAGATCCAGTACAACTTGATAGACTAATAGAGTCTTCAAGCTTCAATCCAAATAGAGTTCTTCACACAATTCTTTCATCAATTCTTCATTCAATCTTACTTAACCTCTTCCTTGAGAAACCTTTCATTATATAGGAGAAGGAGAGATGGTTAAAGGGGTGAGGATGATCCCACTAAATCTAAGAAGTTAGTAGGATGCCAACCATGCGAATGCCAACTCATTTTCTAGAAGATACTCTTCTAGAACCTTTGTAACTTCCTCTTACTTTCAAGCTTCAAAACAGGTTGACACCCTGCCTATAGTGCAGATCACGAACACCTTGCAGGCTAGGTATAGGGTTGCCTGTGAGAATCAAGATTCTCGCACTCTGTGACATTGTCAACCTGCGAACTCATCTTAAAAATATGTTATGCGGAAGAAGACAACAATCACTTTTCTCAAGAAAAAAGTCCTTATGAGAGCTTGAACACATAACTGTAGAGACATCACCAGAGTGACCAAAATAATGTGTTACAGCCCATGGCATGGATTTCAACATATGGGAGGAATGAAATTATTCTAGGCCATACATCCATATTAGAAGAATGGTCCTTATAGCCCATTGTGGGGCTTCCAACATTTGTTGGGACATCTATATTCTTCTAAGACGTATTTCTAGAATAAAATAATGGTCCTTATATCACTCTGTCGAGTGATTGACTTATTCAACATCATGCTTGATTACTCAGATGGAGTATGACCTCGAGAGATGATGCATTTGATTCTATCAGATGATATTGATAGTGGTGATGTTGCTCCTGAGTGGATCTACATGATGAGATAGCCTGTGTGGCTATGATGATGCTACCAACATAATGGTATGTTTGTGTTCAAGACCATTACCATTAAATACCTCCCTAGCTAGGAGGGAGTGTTGATGTTACGATAGATGCGAGAGGTATTAACCTCCATGTGTAATGTATGACTATATTAGAATGTTTTGGAAGCTAGAGAAACCCTAAACAGATGTGTAGAAACCCTAGAAGACATGTCGGCTCAATAAAAGACTTAATATTTAATTATTATCCTCTAAAATAAGAATTTGGCCGAGACATGTGAAAAAGGGAACTATAAATACAGGGCACTTGAGCTCATTTGGTCATTCAGTCACTCACAACTCACACAAGTCAAGTGGTGCAAACTTTTGGAGGAGTGCAGTTGTAGCTACTGCAGCTCGGTTTTTGGTCTTGGTTTTTGGTTTGTGGTCTCTCTGTTTGGTGTGTTATTCTTGGAGAGAGCGAGATACACTATCTCTTGTTTATTTGTAGGGTCTGGTACTGCTTCCAGAACTATTCTATCTATCAAGGTTATGGTGCTCGGGGGTGGTTGTGTGCCTATGGTTAGGTGAAAATATTGAAATATTTTCTATGGAAAAACAAGCACATCAAATATTTTAACATAATTCTCATTGAAAAGGATGAGAGATGGTCGACTAATAGGAGTCCATTGTCAACACATTTTTTCCTGAATTAAATAAGGGATCTCCCATATCCTACAAAAGTTGACAATTATATTTTGTTCCCTTTCGCTTATCATCCTTGGTATTTTTCTTTGGTGGCTTTAGCTTATTGGTGTGAACACCTAGCTCTTGGTTGAAGCTTATGGGGTGTCCAAGCCCAAGGGGGTATTTTCTCTTGGAAAGGGCTTGATGTAGATTGTTTATTTGTTCAACTGGGATTGAATGTATGTCAATGTTCCTTTGGCATGATTCCATGATATGTTGTAGATCAATTCCTTCCAAATCCATATATTTGTTTTATGTATCAAAGCCATCTTTAGTATCAACTTCAATAGCATTAGAAAATGAATATTGGGGAGGAGAGAGATAAATGTATAACTTTGAACTTTAGGATCCTCTATAATTGGCATGGGGACGAGAGATCCCTAGGACATTTGATTTTCCAATCAGTTTGTCGAGGGGTGGTCCTTGAGTGGTTATGTTAGGGATTCACTGAGAATTTCAAAACTATTTTTAGAGATGGGGGTTTTTCCCAGGTCCGCATGAGGTGGATTCCTACTCACTCTTCATTTGGATGGAACCTTGACAAATAACTCATTCGAAGAAACTTCCATTTTTTTATGGCTTGGGGAGGTTAACTAGAGGGAAATGCCTGAAAAGTTGGCCATGTTCATGACATCTATGAAAATGAAAGGGTATAAATTCATCGTCGAGTGTCTGAGCCCACTTAATTTCCTAATAGCCGAGGAGAATTAACTCAGGAATGGGTATTGATAGATTCATATAGATACATATTCCAGTGTAGGATGTGTACCTACCTTGTTTGGTGGCTTCAGTTGTTTTATTAAAATTACCAAGTGTATTGCCAATTCCTGCCAGGATTTATTCATCTCAATATTGATGGGAAAGGGAGTACAAATGCAAGCAAATTGGGGCATAAGATAATTCTTCCTTCTATGGATTAATTTTTTCAGTCCAGTACTGAGATGCAACCCACTAGATTGGAAGAAATAAGACCCATTTTCAAATATCTTGTCTTTTTCATTGTGATTGAAGAAGACAGATGTGAAAAACCCTTTAGAGTCGAGTTTGAGATCCATCTGTCCCTTGGGTTTCCATTGGGCATTCATAAACCATATCTCTTTCAATGGCCCAAATCCCCAAAAAATTTCCAATGACAGTATGATCCTTCATGAATTGAACATAGTTTCCATGTAATAAAGGTCAATATTAATAATGCCTAGCAATAAGGAAGAATAAGTCAAATGTATTCTTAATATAAGTTTATTCTTCTAGAAGGATCTTCCTCTATATTGTTCTTTTGGATAGACATATTTTGTATAAATAGGAGTAGAAGGCATGAGATTTTTTTTTCTAGGATATTATTGTAATTGAAGAGGCAAGTGAACATTGATCTCAATAATCAAAGTGCTCTTTCTAGTGTTATTATGGTGTTATTTTGGTGTTGCTATGGTTATATCATTGTTATTTGTTAGTTCTAACTAAATATTTATGTTCTACATACTATTTTATATCTAGAATATTACACTTAGGGATGCATTCCTTAGGCTTCCATTTGTTGGGCCCTTTGACATATTTTGGTTGTTTTGTCAAATGTATGTTGTTGGATGTAGGTTCCACATGAGGGTCCATGCTTTCTATGCTAGAGAGCTTTGGTTGCCCATTGCTTGAGCTCGAGGGCTCCTTATGTAGTCGATTGCTGGAGAAGTGATTTGTAAGACAACTGGTTTGTTCCCCCTGCAAGCCCTGTGACAAACCCTAAGTTGATTTAGGGGTTCTTCAAAACTCTCCATAAAAAAACTTCACATGTGTGTTCAACCATCTTATTTATTCAACAAAATTTATTATTAGAAATGATTATTTTTAATAAATATTATTTAAAAAAAAAAAAATTAAAAGTGTTTACATTATTTAAAAGGAAAATTACATCATAATC
>SNQJ01S0007984.1:34910-60697 GCA_010110895.2 Picea sitchensis | reverse complement strand
TTCCGGTTGGAGGGTTAGGAGTGGAGCATTTTGAACATTAGAAGCAACGTATTTCGGGTTGTTGCTAGAGGTTTGGATGAAATGGAGTTGGGCATGGAAAGTTCCAATCACATCGTCAGCTACATGAGAAGCAACAGGAGTAGTTGAAGTAGCAGAAGTAGAAGGATGAGGTGCGTTAGGGAGTAATTCGTAAAGAGTACCCGTTTGTGAGTAAACGAGGTCGAGGTATTGAGCACGAATTATTGTCTGTTCTTTTGTGACAAATCCACCCATGGCGATGTCACAATCGATGTCATTCACGAATGATTTTATGAACCACTCTGCCAACAATTGATCGGGAAGTTTGAGTTTGATGAGACGTTGTCTCTGTCGCCACTCATGAATGTGATCAGAGATATGAGGGGCTTTGGTTTGTTTAAAAGAACTCAAAATTTTAGTTTCCATTTCGTAGCGGATCGGTAACTGGTAGTGGGTGAGGAAAGCCATAGCGAGGGTGTTAAATTCGGTGAAGAATCCTCGTGGTAATTCTATATACCACTTCGCGGCGGAACTTGTGAGAGTTCACTGAAAAAGGCATAAACAAATAGAGTCATCCATCAAAGAGTTGGATGAACACCAAAGGTGAAAAGTCATTACATGATTGTTTGGGTCCTCTCCTAGTTTACCATCGAATTTAGGGATATTGGATGGTAGTTTGTCCGGTATCGTGGGGAATTGAGGAGAGTGACGGATCGGATCATTTAAAATTCTCAACAGATCAGGGAGATCTAGGGTGGCTAAGAAGGGTAACTGTCTATTCACATGTGGGTACTGGTGACTTTGGGGAGGGAGCCTCATAGGTATACCAGTAGGACCATAAGTAGTTTGCATATAATGTGAATATCTGGGCAGATTCGGTTGTTGGTGTGGAGGCAAGTAATTTATAGGGTTGTATTGGTTGGGGTTGTTCCCTTGAACAGGGGCGTGGGGTTGAGCGTTCAAGCCCCAAATAGGATTGGACGTACCTAGATATGGTTGGCATGTACTAGGGGTTATGAAGGAGATAGCTTGAGGTTGGTGCCTCCCAGTCGAGTGAGGATTATTTTGGATAATATAGTTCCAATACTTGGCCAAGGATGGAGGTATGTTTTTTCCATAGGGTGGGGTGGGTGGGGTTCGCACTCTGATCGGGGGTTGTGTCCCAATTGGGATTTGTCCTACAAAAGGGGATTGGGTTTGGCCTCCTTGGTGAAATTGTCCACCGACAGGAATCTAGTAATTAGGTGTGAAAGACGGGATGGTGCCACTAGGGTCGGTGCCTCCGATAGAGGATGGAAGAGGTCCTTTGAAAGGGAGTCAAGGAAGTGTCAGAATGAAACCAGGAACGAGATGGTGCCCAAAAGGAGTGGAGATTCCAGGAGTCCCGGATGGAATTTGTGTAGGAGTAGGAATAGAAGCATTCAATGCATGATATCTGGGGGGAAGTGTTGGGGTCAATCTAGGTGAAAGCGGCGTGCCAATGGGAGCTTGGCTAGTCATCGTAATCTCGGTGTGAGGACACGTAGTATCTGGGACCATTATGTAATGGACCATTTGTAGGGGGATAGTCAAGATGTGGTCGGATGGAAAAGAATATGAACCAGGAAAATAATAGGCAGTAGTAAAAGGTATTGCATATGGATCAGATGTTTCAGGAAGCTCAAGTGTGACAGTGATATCAACGCCTGCTCCTGAGCCAAAGAGATCCCATCTAAAAATGCCAGTAGTCCAAAAAGGATCTTGAACCTCGGGTCCTATGAAAGGTCTGGTTGGTAATCCATAAGACTTAACAACTATTTCTCTGAAAGAATTCAATCGAAAAATACGTCTCACGGAGTCAGGAGGAAGTCGTAATTCCTCTCGAGAATTGGTAATTCAGAACCATTCTAAAGAGTTAGTTCTTTCCACTTGTGGAGTGGCAACATCTTGGACTTCACTCTGTTGAGGAGAGCCCTCCAGTGAGTTGGTAGGCAAGGGTTGAGAACCTTCCATATCTTCTAGGGGTAGGCCTTGCATTCTACATGAACGGTGTGGAGGGTCAATTGTGATCGAGTTAAAACCTTACGAAAGAAATTCTATGGCCAACTTGGGTAAACAAACAACACACGCTAGTAAAATCTAGGAATCAAAACCAGGCAAACAAGACCTTCCAATTCCAAAGTCACTAGTTGGTGATGAAATCCAACGTCGCGACGATGAGACAAGAAGGAGCCAGGCGAGGGTAGAAATGTTACGTTGACGACCTGCTTAACGGACTCACACCCTAGTGCAAGCTCCCACACATAATCGTGGGTATACCCTCCAATGAGCCTGAGTGAGTTTGGCCAACGTCGATTCCAGGTACTGTGAAGAATTACCCCTTCACAGTCACCTTGTGTAAGACCCTAAGAAGATAGGCTACTAAGGTTACCACAAACAACAATGATGCCTGGGGAAACAATCAACAGTCTGATCCACACGCAAGGACATGGTATCTAGCCCGAAATCAACTTGAGAGGCTTCCACTCATCATTGTGGGTATACCTTCAAGTGACCCCCGTAATACGTGCAATCTCTACATCGAGATCAATAAAGCAGGGTGAGTAACTCTGTCAATCTCAATGCGACCTCAGGTTTGACCCTTGTGTGAGAAGGGCTTCCCAAGACAAAATGCTGCAAAGGGAATTTGACACTACTTATCAAAAGATACTATTGTGTGTTTTCTGCTTTGGAGAGTGTGTCTCACTGCCTATTCCAAAGCTCTAGCCTAGCTAATGTTGGTGCAAAAGAGCCCTAAAAAAGTTGCTAGTTGAATTTTAAAGTTGCACAATATTATTAAAGGTTTTTGTTACGCAAAAAGGAGACGTAAATGAAACCAATGTTGTGTAAGACTCTCACCCAACAATGCGTAAATAGGGATGAATGATACAAATTTCCATTTGATGAATTCTATCTACAGGAGGGAAAGAGGAGTTTTCTGGAATAATGCAAACTACGATGTACGATCTTTCTTGAAATGTAATATCAAACAATCATGAACAATGCAAATTACCTATTCATTCTCTTTCAATATTTGAATGCCAATATTTTTCGAATACATGATTGCTTAAAAAAATAAAATTTATTAGAAACCAAGCAATAGGGATGGAACTAAGAAAAAGTAAGGAACCAATGAAAATGGAATACTCAACAAACACCCAAATTGATCTTTCAATGAAGATAAAAATAACAAACTGACAAGACCAGTCTCTTCAAATGCACATGGACAACAATTTTCCAAGTAGTAAGAAATCTAAAAGGACAATTAATCCCAATCTTTAATCCAATCAAAGGCTCTTGACCAATCAAGCATTCAGATTTTAGAATCAGAGATTATACCCTTGTTAAGAAAAGGTCAAGAGGTAAAAATTGAGAAAAAATGACCAAGAAGAGTTTTCGATTTCTAAAAACTAATCATTTGTAAGATTTGAAGTCAAGAAACAGTCAATCACTGGAAAAAGAATTTCTTCCTAGATAAACAAACAAATCTGGGCATCTGAAGACACAAAAAGACCTAATCCAGAGTTTTTACAAGTGAGTTCGCAGTCTGGTAGTGGGGTACAGTGCGAGAATTAGGGATTCTTGCAGCCTAGAGATAGGCAGGGTGCGAGAAGGTCGCACTGAACTGAACACTAGGGTGCGAACTTCAGTGATTCTCGCAGGCCACATAAAGGTACAATGCAAGAAGGTTTGTAATCAAGCAAAATTTGGAAAAATGACAGAACTTTTGAGTCAACTTCTGGATCCAGAGAGTCTGTAAAGATCCCCTAAAGTCTCAGAGATTGATTGGGAATGAAAAAGGGTAGGTCAAGAGAAAATGGCCAAGAAAAAACCATAAAATGGGTTGTCTCCCCAGTGGAGTCGCCAATTTTTTTATTGGATAAATCGGTAGGTGCGGACACTAATTGATCTCCCTAGATCCACCTGGATCTAGAACAAAACAGGACATGACATGACTCTTTCTCTAAGTTGTAGTCATTGAATCTACTACTAAGAAGAAATGAGTGACATACCTTTATATCGCTTCCTTAGGTCTCTGTTGTTCCTACTTCGCTCCGGTGCTCTTGTGAAATCAGGTCCAAGACAACACAAACCAATCAAAGTGAAGATAACAAAATATATTCAATGTCAACCTATGCATATGATCAAGGAGTTATACAATAAAATAAGAGTGATTTTATGGGAAAGGGATATGTCGTTGTATTATATTAAATGAAAGTAGAAGATACAACCAGATCACCTTGATGTCACAAGCTTCCTTTCAGTGATCCTTGGTTCCAACACACACACTTTCTCTACACTTGCATGAAGAAGATCCAATACAACTTGATAGACTAATAGAGCCTTCAAGCTTCAATCCAAAGAGAGTTCTTCACACAATTCTTTCATCAATTATTCATTCAATCTTGCTTAACCTCTTCCTTGAGAAACCTTTCATTATATAGGAGAAGGAGAGATGGTTAAAGGGGTGAGGATAATCCCACAAAATCTGAGAATTTAGTAGGATGCCAACCATGAGAATGCCAACTCATTTTCTAGAAGATACTCTTCTAGAACCTTTGTAACTTCCTCTTCCTTTCAAGCTTCAAAACAGCTTTGCACCCTGCCTATAGTGCAAACTGTGAACACCTTGCAGGCTAGGTATAGGGTTGTCTGTGAGAATCAAGACTCTCGCACCCTATAACATAGTCAACCTGCAAACTCATCTTTAAAATATGTTATGTGGAAGAAGACAACAGTCACTTTTCTCAAGCAAAAAGTCCTTATGAGAGCCTGAACACATAACTGTAGACACATCACCGAAGTGACCAAAATAATGTGTAACAGCCCATGGCATGGATTTCAAAATATGGGAGGAATGAAATTCTTCTAGGACAATCATCCATAATAGAAGAATGGTCCTTATAGCCCATTGTGGGGCTTCCAACATTTGTTGGGACATCTATATTCTTCTAAGACGTATGTCCAGAATAGAATAATGGTTCTTGTATCACTCTGTCGAGTGATTGACTTATTCAACATCATGCTTGATTACTCAGATGGAGTCTGGCCTCGAGAGATGATGCATTTTATTCTATCAGATGATACTGATAGTGGTGATGTTGCTCCTGAGTTGATCTACATGATCATGAGATAGCCTGTGTGGCTATGATGATGCTACCAACATAATGGTCTATTTGTGCTCAAGACCATTACCATTAAATACCTCCCTAGCTAGGAGGGAGTGTTGATGTTACGATAGCTGCAAGAGGTATTAACCTCCATGTGTAATATCTGACTATATTAGAATGTTTTGGAAGCTAGAGAAACCCTAAACAGATGTGTAGAAACCCTAGAAGACATGTCGGCTCAATAAGAGAATTAATATTTAAGTATTAGCCTCTAAATAAGAATTCGGCCTAGACATGTGACAAAGGGAACTATAAATACAGGGCACTTGAGCTCATTTGGTCATTCAGTCACTCACAACTCACACAAGTCAAGTGGTGGAAAATTTTGGAGGAGTGCAGTTGTAGCTACTGCAACTCAGTTTTTGGTCTTGGTTTTTGGTTTGTGGTCTCTCTGTTTGGTGCGTTATTCTTGGAGAGAGAGAGATACATTATCTCTTGTTTATTTGCAGGGTCTGGTACTACTTCCAGAACTATTCTATCTATCAAGGTTATGGTGCTCGGGGGTGGTTGCGTGCCTATGGTTAGGTGAAAATATTGAGATATTTTCTATGGAAAAACAAGCACATCGAATATTTTAACATAATTCTCATTGAAAAGGATGAGAGATGGTCGACTAATAGGAGTCCATTGTCAACACATTTTTCCTGAATTAAATAAGGGATCTCCCATATCCTACAAAAGTTGACAATTATATTTCGTTCCCTTTCGCTTATCATCCTTGCTATTTTTCTTTGGTGGCTTTAGCTTATTGGTGTGAACACCCAGCTCTTGGTTGAAGCTTATGGGGTGTCCAAGCCCAAGGGGATATTTTCTCTTGGAAAGGGCTTGATGTAGATTGTTTATTTTTTCAACTGAGATTGAATGTATGTCAATGTTCCTTTGGCACGATTCCATGATATGTTGTAGATCAATTCCTTCCAAATCCATATATTTGTTTTATGTATCGAAGCCATCTTTAATATCAACTTCAATAGCATCAGAAAATTGATCCTGGGGAGGAGAGAGATAAATGCATAACTTTGAGCTTTGGGATCCTCTATAACTGGCATGGGGACGAGAGATCCCTGTGACATTTGATTTTCCATTCAGTTTGTCAAGGGATGGTCCTTGAGTGGTCATGTTAGGGTTTCACTGAGATTTTCAAAACTATTTTTAGAGATGGGGGTTTTCCCTAGGTTTGCATGAGGTGGATTCCTACTCACTCTTCATTTGGATGGAACCTTGACAAATCCCTCATCCGAAGCAACTTCCATTTTTTATGGCTTGGGGAGGTTAACTAGAGGGAAATACCTGAAAAGATGGCCATGTTCATGACATCTGTGACAATGAAAGGGTATAAATTCATCGTCGAGTGTCTAAGCCCACTTAATGTCCTAATAGCCGAGGAAGATTAACTTAGGAATGGGTATTGATAGATTCATATAGATACGTATTCCAGTCTAGGATGTGCACCTACCTTGTTTGGTGGCTTCAGTTGTTTTATTAAAATTACCAATTGTATTGCCAATTCCTGCCAGGATTTCTTCATCCCAATATTGATGGGAAAGGGAGTACAAATGCACGCAAATTGGGGCATAAGATAATTCTTTCTTCTATGGATTAATTTTTTCAATCTAGTACTGAGATGCAACCCAGTGGATTGGAAGAAATATGACCCAATCTCAAATATATTGTCTTTTTCGCCGTGATTGAAGAAGATAGATGTGAAAAACCCTTTAGATTCGAGTTTGAGATCCATTTTCCCCTTGGGTTTCCATTGGTCATTCGTAAACCATGTCTCTTTCAATGGACCAGATCCCCAAAAAATTTCCAATGAGAGTGTGATCCTTCATGAATTGAACATAGTTTTCATGTAATAAAGGTCAATATTAATAAGGCCTAGCAATACGGAAGAATAATTCAAATGTCTTCTTAATATAAGCTTTTGCTTCTAGAAGGATCTTCCTCTATATTGGTCTTTTGGATAGACATATTTAGTATAAATAGGAGTAGAGGGCATGAGAATTTTTTTTCTGGGATATTATTGTAATTGAAGAGGCAAGTGAACATTGATCTCAATAATCAAAGTGCTCTTTCTAGTGTTATTATGGTGTTATTTTGGTGTTGCTTTGGTTATATCATTGTTATATGTCAGTTCTAACTAAATATTTATGTTTTGCATACTATTTTATATCTAGAATATTACACTTAGGGATGCATTCCTTAGGCTTCCATTTGTTGGGCCCTTTGACATATTTTGGTTGTTTTGTCAAATGTATGTTGTTGGATGTAGGTTCCACATGAGGGTCCATGCTTTCTATGCTAGAGAGATTTGGTTGCCCATTGCTTGAGCTCGAGGGCTCCTTATGTAGTCCATTGCTCGAGAAGTGATTTGTAAGACAACTGGTTTGTTCCCCCTACAAGCCTGTGGCAAACCCTAAGTTGATTTAGGGGTTCTTCAAAGCTCTCCATAAAAAAACTTCACATGTGTGTTCAACCATCTTATTTATTCAACCAAATTTATTATTATAAATGTTTTTTTTTAATAAATATTATTTAAAAAAAATTAAAATTAAAAGTGTTTACATTATTTAAAAGGAAAATTACATCATAATCATTAATGAAAATTTGAATGTAAATTGTGGACATAAAAACAGGTCACTGTCAATATTGGATTTAGCTTGGGTAGTTGGGAGGAATGATTGTTATCCTCTCCATCTAGGTTGTAAATTATGTTGTATATGTGTAAAAAAAAGTATTTAACATGTCTTTTATTATAATAAAATTTTCTTTTTTCATAATTTTTTTTTTAAAGAAATTAAAATTTAATTTATTTACATTATTCAAAAGACAATTTTATATATATATATATAAGAAAATTTAAATATAAATTGTTTTTATAAAAAAACATTATTATCAATTAAATTTAACTTGAATGATTGTTAACTTGAATGATTGGAAGGAATAGTTGTTATTCTCCCCCATTTAAATACAATTTTATAAATAACATATTTAAAGTTATAATTATTATATTGTTAACTTTTAACCATTAAGTAACATGATTTCATAATTTTACCCTTAATACTATCCTCTACCTAAATACTCCAAAAACCAACTCCATACACATTTAATAATTTTTTATTACAAATTCAATGATTTTAATAAAAAATTATGATTTCATAAATTTACCCTAAATTCCTGTACATAAAAGAAATATCCAAAAACCAATGCCATACACATTTCAATAATTTTTTTTATCACAAATTCAATGATTTTAATAAAAAAAATTAGGGTAGCAAAAGATGCTCACGATGCTCGTGTTGGAACTGGGCCGACTGATTCACGATGCTCATGTTGGAACTGGGCCGACTGATTAGAGGGAAATTTTACACGATATGATATAAAATATTATAACCAGTGGGAAAGATCGTTCTACGGAAAGATTGAGCAAGCGGGTCATATTCTACCCGAGTTACAGATTTTTTAACGAAAGAACAGATTCGAAGTTTATAGACGTGGAACAGTTGACAGATTGTTTATAACGGAAGCAGAGGCAGATTCCAGTAGCATGGCTGTTAAAACAAGTACGCATGAGCAGTTATCGATGGTTGAATCTGAGCTCGACTATGAAGATAATAAGAAACTTTCAGATATTGAACCTGGCTCGGAAGATTCTGAGAAAGGTTTAAATATCGCCGATTGTATCGACGATGGGAATGTATTCCCTTCAACTTTGGCAGACACGCCCTTTGAATCATGTACAGAGGAAATATCATGGATTCTGGAGGCTGACTTCGTCTCGAAAGACACTGAAAACGTTTCAGATATTAAACAATATGAGTCAGAAGATACTAAGAAAGGCGAATGTGGAAATATGGTGGATTGTGTTGAGAATGGGAATGAATTACCTTCTACATGGGTGGATATGGCCATTGTGGGCGTGGAAGAAAATCTTCTAACAATTTCTTTAGCAATTGTTAATCTGGTGGACGGAGAGTGGAGTGTTGAAGTGGGTAAGGGCGATTTTTCTATTGTTCGGCATATTATTCAGGGAAGCACAGACTCAGCACTGGTGGCTAAAGTTGGAGAGCATTTGCGTTGGCCTATTTCCAAGGACGTGTGTGCGTTTAAACTCGATAAATTGCGCTATTTATTCTTGATTCCGACTCCAGGTGTGGAGGCCTTCGAGATTGTCGAGGATACAGTTATATTGTCGGATGTTACTCCTGCTGAAGCATTGAATTATGTAGTTTCTTTCCAGAAGAAAAGTGAATCCTTTTCATTGGATTTGTTAGATAAATTACTTGACCAACATGCCCAATTCACTGATTCTTCACGAGATATAGACTCTCCAGGGTCTGAGGTAGAAGGTTACAATGGTATGTTAGCTAATGCAATAGCCGCGGGCACAGAAAAACTCGTCAAGGGTCTGTGTTTTTTAATCAGCGCCTATTCTTCTCAGCTCGAGAAAGGTGGGAAACTCCTTATGGATCGCATGGAGGCAAAGTGCCAGCCTTCGAATGTCACAAAGAGCTCAGAGATAAATCCAGATCGACTGATGAGAACCATTGAAAAGTAAAATTAATTTAATTTAAGACGTCTCTATTTTGTTATTTGTTTTCTGATTTATGTTAGGTCTGTTGCAATCTAGGTCTCTGTTTTGTTATTTTGTTTTCTGATTTAGGGTTTGCAATCTAGCAAACCCTGTCACTGACTGTTTGTCTGATTAGAGTATTTCTTATATTTTTTTTCTGTATACATTTGACAGAATAAAAAAGCTATCAAAGGCTACAGAGAAAATTAGTGAGAACGTGCTGATTGAGATATATAATTTGACAACTCGTGTGGTGAGCTATCTAGTGAGCAGAACAGCAAATCAGTCCAATGCTGACCAAAAGTTGTTCAGGACACTACCGGGGGAAATGCTTATTGTTTTATGGCACTCTCTTAGTACGTAAATGTTTGTCATTCTTTCCTTACAATATATGTTCACCTCGTTAGGTTTTGGCATGATTTGCTTGATTTGCTTTCTGTTTAAATGACAGACAAAATCGCAGAAGCTGTGGAAGTGGCAGGGAAGGATGCTTTGATAAATACTTCTGCTGTGGCCATTGACATTGTTAGGCACAGGTGCTAGCATAATACATATTAATCATTGTATCTGAAGATAAATCAAAATTTAGAGCTTTTCATACATGGTTGTGTATTGAATGCAGGTTTGGGGAGAAGGTAGGAGGGGTTACTGAAGAAACTTTAGCAGTTGCTGGGCATGCTATGGCGACTGCATACAACCTTTACAAAGTCATAAATCTTGCTTCGATGGGTGTGAATTATCTGCCGAAATTACTAGGGGGAAGGCGTAAGGGCAGAGCTTACTCAATGTAAAGGATATCATTATATTATTCAAGGTTACTCTAGATGAAGCATTGTATTATGTAATGTCAGGATTTGATGGACACATTTGTTGAGAGAATGTAAAGGATATTGGTATATCGTCCAAACTTAATTTAGATAAAGTGGTGACTTACGTAATGCCATTGCAATGATCTTATTGGCACACTTCAGTCTATTTTCAAATTACTGTGGGAGAATGATATCTTGATCTAGTTTCAAATAATGATATGTTACTGCATAAATTTGCAAGAAAACTTTCTATTCATAGGGAGAAGATATAAGAAACAAAATAATTAATTTATAATAAATAGAGAGTGAGAATTACATCTATTCTTTCATTATAGTGCATGCCACATTAAGATTAGTATTGTACATGGATATCACATTTTGAAAATGTCTCATCAAAATACTTTAGCATATCTTTGAATGACATGTATCTATGAGAAGAATATAGTGATATATTTTTAGACATTTGTGTGTTGTTATTGTTAATTAAAATTATAAGACAAGATTTTACTTGTGGGAAAAAGATATAAGAATCCATTAATTGAAATTATTTTTAAAAACATTGAACAAAGAACTTATTTTTTATTTCAATGTAGTTTTTGATTTCATTGTAGTGTATGCTGCATTATGATCAATATTGTATGCATTTGCAACAATCTAATCAAAATACTTCAATTATCTTTAAAAAATCTGTTATTTTTGAGAATGTAATTACATAATCAAGTGAAATTAACCAAATTTTTCATAAAAGAGTAAAACTCATAAAACATCTAATTAAACATAAGATAATCTCTAAAATTGCTCCAAGCCCTTTTTTAAGTGACATTGGTGTCACCTAGAAGTATTCCACATTCAATTAATTTCATAAATTATAATTTCCCCTTTTTCATTAAAATATCATTATTTCTTAAGTGTTAAAATATCATTATTTCTTAAGTGACACACAAAGAAGGTATTTTCTTATTTCCATTAATCTAATCTTGCTATTACACCCCATTGCACAATCTGACTAGATTTGAAGAACTAACTACTAAGAACTTCAAGGAATGTCTCTACTTTATTCTTAAAAAGCCTAATCAACTTCCTTTAACCTTTTAATTTGGCCAATGTTAATATTGGTTGTCTAATATACCTAGATGCTTTAACACTCAATTAAATACACATAAGCTATGACAACTTTTGTTATGTTTCAAGGGAGTTCCCATCATTGTTGCACATATAAACATGTTATGTTTCAAGGGAGTTCCAATCATTGTTGCACATATAAACATTAAAACTTCAAAGATTGAATACCATAACTAGTAAGAAAGATCTTTTCCATTAACAAAAATTACACTATTCTGGAATTAATTCAAATACACACTCAAGTTTGAACTTGTGTATTCAGTTGCATTCTTCCTACCTAGAAGGTAGGTAGCGAACTTGATCTAGCAATTCATTTTCTTCTTAATGAGCATCAAAAAAATTATCCCACACATGAACATGATTCCACTATGAAAGTTGAGATATTGGGAAAGGAAAAGGGAGAAAGTCAAAGAAGGAGGTTGCATGGAAGCCAATTTTCTAGGAAAAGATTAGGAAATTAGGAACATTGTATCCACTGAAGCAATTCATTCCTTGATTATATATGGATCCGAGAAGGAACATCACACAATCAATTTCATGCTTATTTGGATTCCTCGATTCGAGATGACTATGTTTGGAATTACATCTAGATATGGGGTCAAACAATTGGTGACATTTTCAAGTGGCAGGGATATCCAGATACCCGAATGACTATACATTAGCAAGTTATCTAAATGTTGATGTCATAATGTCTCGTCAACAACCAACTCACAAATCTTGTCATGAGACTGGATTTATGTGGCTTGACCTTTATCTTATGTGTTTGTCAATGTGGCATGCTAACTAGTCAAGCAATTATATCCAGATATAGGAAGAATGATCATAGAAAAACTTGTTGTTTATATGGATGTTCATATCACAGATTGGTTCATACTCCTAATTGTATCTGAATCTGGGGTCAATCTACATTGGATTATATCCATATCTGGGGTTAAGTAATAAAATGCATGCTCTTTGTTAGGTAGCTAGAGAGGTAGTGGGGGGCCCAGAGGGCCCATAGTGATAATAGTGGAGGCCATTCAATGTAAGGTGGACTAGGTCCACTATAGTATTAAATAAGGCCCACTATGGTAGTTAGATATAATAAATGCAAGAAGACTTCTTAGAAGGTTATTCTTCTAGAAGGTTCTTTCTCTAGAAGGTTCTTACGTGGTTGGTAGCACTATATAAAGGGGTTCAAGCAATGTAATAAGATATGAAGAGAAATATTGTATTTGGAGTTGAAGCTCATTAGGAGGTTTCCCCCTTGAAGAAGCAAGTGAATAGGAGATGATCTCATTCCATAATAAGATCCATTGTATGGTGTTTCCCTACCTCAAGGGTTTTGATATAATAAAGTGGTGGTTTTCTATATTGTTCCATATATCTTGTGTGGTGATTGTATTCAAATATCTTTGGTACTATTGTGGTATTTTGTATTCAGATAGTTGATACTTAACAAGTGCTATCAAAGAACTTTACCTAGCAAGAAGTGAGGGATTTTTTTTTTTTTGCAGATTTTTCGGAGAAGAAAAAGAGGGTTGCGACATTCCGAACAATTTCTATATATTTTTGGGAAAAATTTGCAAAAACAAAGTGTATATATAAGTTACTCTAAAAAAAAAAACAATTTAAAAAACAAAATCGTCCAAAACGGAGTCTCGGAAATCAAGATATCAACATTTTAAAATCTACAAAATTTCAGAGTTTTTTCTGTGGACGGCGATGCGTTTTTTTGATTTATTTTGTATATGGAGGCCGAATTTTCTAAAACAAATTACATATGTGATTTCCTATTTCAAAAAATAAATCACCCAATTTGGAGCTCCAGAAGTGAAGATATCTTTGATTTAAAATCAACCATTTTGGGGGGGTTTTCGTGATGGCGACGAAACTACAGAGTTCATAACCTTTTTACAGGGCGATCAAATTGCTACCAGATTAGTTCCATTGGATAGAATATTTTCATATATTTCTTTTGGTAACTTATATGTGGTCTTTCCCATGACTATTTACTTTCAATCCTTCATGGCCCTACAACGCAAATCAGAAGCCTCCAACACAAAATTTCAACGTGATATGGAAGCTATTAAAGAGATCAAACTTGCAGCACATGAGAGATATATTAGGAATCTCGTGTACATTGACATCACATCAGAATATACTCAAAAAATATATGTTTGGTATGATTACGAAGAAGATTGTGAGGATTGGTATATGGACAATTGTAATCTCTGGGATGATAACTACTTTCATCTTTTATTTGATGACTCTACTCCACCTTATGGAGATTAGTCCAAAACCTTCTATAAATAATACTTTTCAGTATTCTCATCTAACTACCATAGTTGGCCTTATTTAATACTATAGTAGACCTAGTCTCACATTATGGAGAGTTGTCCAAAACCTTCTATGAATAATACTTTTTGGTATTCTCATCTAACTATCATAGTGGGCCTTATTTAATACTATTGAATGACCTCATGAGCCCTAAAACCTTCTATGAATAATACTTTTTGGTATTCTCATCTAACTATCATAGTGGGCCTTATTTAATACAATTGAATGACCTCATGAGCCCTGTGGCCCCCCAATACTTTTTGGTATTCTCATCTAACTATCATAGTGGACCTTATTTAATACTATTGACTGACCTCATGAGCCCTAAAACCTTCTATGAATAATACTTTTTGGTATTCTCATCTAACTATCATAGTGGGCCTTATTTAATACCATTGAATGACCTCATGAGCCCTAAAACCTTCTATGAATAATATTTTTTGGTATTCTCATCTAACTATCATAGTGGGCCTTATTTAATACTATTGAATGACCTACTTTTTGGTATTCTCATCTAACTATCATAGTGGGCCTTATTTAATACTATTGAATGACCTCATGAGCCCTAAAACCTTCTATGAATAATACTTTTTGGTATTCCCATGTAACTATGATAGTGGGCCTTATTTAATACTATTGAATGACGTCATGAGCCCTATGGCCCCCCAATACTTGTACTACTTGTACTCGCATTTTGCAAAGTACTCCCAATACTTGTACTATCATAGTGGGCCTTATTTAATACTATTGAATTACCTCATGAGCCGTAAAACCTTCTATGAATAATACTTTTTGGTATTCCCATATAACTATGATAGTCTGGGCCTTATTTAATACTATGGAATGACCTCATGAGCCCTAAAACCTTCTATGAATAATACTTTTTAGTATTCCCATGTAACCATGATAGTGGACCTTATTTAATACTATTGAATGAGCCCTATGGCCCCCCAATACTTGTACTACTTGTACTCGCATTTTGCAAAGTACTCTCAATACTTGTACTATCATAGTGGGCCTTATTTAATACTATTGAATGACCTCATGAGCCCTAAAACCTTCTATGAATAATACTTTTTAGTATTCCCATGTAACTATGATAGTGGGCCTTATTTAATACTATTGAATGCGCCCTATGGCCCCCCAATACTTGTACTACTTGTACTCGCATTTTGCAAAGTACTCCCAATACTTGTACTATCATAGTGGGCCTTATTTAATACTATTGAATTACCTCATGAGCCGTAAAACCTTCTATGAATAATACTTTTTGGTATTCCCATATAACTATGATAGTCTGGGCCTTATTTAATACTATGGAATGACCTCATGAGCCCTAAAACCTTCTATGAATAATACTTTTTAGTATTCCCATGTAACCATGATAGTGGACCTTATTTAATACTATTGAATGAGCCCTATGGCCCC
This sequence comes from Picea sitchensis, assembly GCA_010110895.2. Taxonomy (NCBI): domain Eukaryota; kingdom Viridiplantae; phylum Streptophyta; class Pinopsida; order Pinales; family Pinaceae; genus Picea; species Picea sitchensis. The sequence continues at coordinate 45,239 of SNQJ01S0007984.1, read as the reverse complement.
CCAATACTTGTACTACTTGTACTCGCATTTTGCAAAGTACTCTCAATACTTGTACTATCATAGTGGGCCTTATTTAATACTATTGAATGACCTCATGAGCCCTAAAACCTTCTATGAATAATACTTTTTGGTATTCCCATATAACTATGATAGTCAACCTTATTTAATACTATTGAATGATGTCATGAGCCCTATGACCCCCCAACTTCCCATATAACTATGATAGTCAACCTTATTTAATACTATTGAATGACCTCATGAGCCCTATGACCCCCCAACAATGGATAATACTTTTTGGTATTCTAATATAACTATGATAGTCAACCTTATTTAATACTATTGAATGACCTCAGGAGCCCTCGCATTTTGCAAAGTACTCCAAATTAGTTTTTGACTCTTATATGCACTCCCATTATTCCACACAACCTTATTTAATACTATTGAATGACCTCATGAGCCCTATAACCCCCAACTTCCCATATAACTATGATAGTCAACCTTATTTAATACTATTGAATGACCTCATGAGCCCTATGACCCCCAACTATGAATAATACTTTTTGATATTCCAATATAACTATAATAGTCAACCTTATTTAATACTATTGAATGACCTCTTTTTGATATTCCAATATAACTATAATAGTCAACCTTATTTAATACTATTGAATGACCTCATGAGCCCTATGACCCTCGCATTTTGCAAAGTACTCCAAATTAGTTTTTGAATCTTATATGCACTCCCATTATTCCACACCTCCCATTATTCCACACGTCCTAACACTTGTGCTCGCATTTTGCAAAGTACTCCAAATTAGTTTTTGAATCTTATATGCACTCCCATTATTCCACACCTCCCATTATTCCACACGTCCTAACACTTGTGCTTTGAAGAAACATACGGATTTTGCAAAGTACTCCAAATTAGTTTTTGAACATGGTTTGCGTTTTGACTCTTATATGCACTCCCATTATTCCACACGTCTTAACACTTGTACTTTGAAACATACGCATTTTGCAAAGTACTCCAAATTAGTTTTGAACATGGTTTGCGATAAAACATAGCTGCATAAATTGTCAAGTTCATTAAACACCAATATTCACAACATACATTGTGTGGAGAAAAACTTATAAACAAAATGTTTAATTTTAACCCTGTCAATGTGGTATAATAAGCTGCAACCATTAAAACTTATAATAGTTGGAAATTGGTCCACGAATCCACCATTTTCTCTTACGACCTGTTCAAAACATATTTGAGATAAAAGAATAATCTAACCGGTTTTCAATTTGAATCAAATCATTGCAATAAATAGATTCCTTCACATTTGTTGTTTTTGCAATTAATTTCTTTTCTCTTTCAACGAAACTAATTTTATATATTTCTATGTAATGTATATAGATTTTTAGGATGAAGAAAATAATCATGAGGACCAGGAGCACAAATAAAGGAAATTGATCATGTTCAAGGTCCAATAAAAGCGTAGGCATGCTCAACAGTTTGGATCAAATGAAACAAAAAAAATATTTAATATAAATAAATAATATTTACAAAAATACTATGAACAAGAAAATATTAAAAGATTTGTTTCATATTTTGTTTTACATAATTATTGAAATTGTTGGAGCAATAAAAGTTTTGAGAAAGTTGAATGGTTTTTGGAGATGTACTAGAGTAGCATAAAAGATTAACTCTTTTTATAGAGAAGTTGTTGGAAAATTTGTAGTTAGACTTTATAATTTTATCAATTGGAATGTAATTTGGAAAACCTTTTATAGTTGGAAATCCACAATTGAAACATGTGCAATGCTGTGAAGTTTTAGGAAAGGATTGAAGACTTCATGACTGAAAAGTTTGGTATAATAATTGTATATTTTTCATAGTTTTATTGAGAAATTGTTGGTGTGAAACTATATCTTGCATAATAAATTTCTGTAAGTTTTAGATTTAAATTTTACATCTTTTAAACTTGAAATTTATTTTTCGTTCTCAACAATCTCTTTGTAAAATTTATCAGATATAGGATACATTATCCATTATTTAAGATAACTATTTATTTGAAGGGATTAATATTATACTTTATATTAGTTAAATTACACACACACACACACATATATGGCATGAGGTAAACCACAACAAATGGAATGGCATGCATAAATAAACTCTAATCCTAAGTATGTTATATAAAAGAAATGCTAACAATAGAAGGATATGAACCTACCTCATCTGGAAATTTGATGAAAATGACCGTTGAGCATGCAACTCAAAGCTTTATACCAACACCTTGTCCTCAACAACCAAGATACACAATCATATAGTGATAATGTATAATGATAGCATATATATTAGCATAATCCATTAACATACATCAAAAATATGCCCATGGAATAATAATTCAAATATTTGCAAGATATCAATTAGACGAGAAAATTGTATTTCTATTAAAATGATCAATAGAAGTACATAGGTGACGAACTTCTGTAATGACACATATCAGAACCAAGAAACTAAGTCCCTCCAGTTGGGCCTCCACCACTTCAATCCTCCACCAAAGGAAAGCTCATATAAAGGATTCGATGAGGTTCTCTATCACAAAGAAGGAAGATCTTGGGGGCTGAATAAGGAGTTCAAAATTTCAAGGACAAAGGGATGCAGACTCAATATGAAATGAAATTTCTCCAGAGTGTCTTTTCTCTCAAAGATGAATTGTTCCAAGGATTGTATATGGCTCAATTTATAGCCTTCAAATGGAACTAAAGGCCTAATTCAGAGCGTTTTCAATATATGGAAGGTCAAGGATCATGGATCTCATGACATGGCATGGAAACCCGACATTATTTTTAATTTTGAGCACCAAACCCAATGTATGTGAGTTGTAGTGGAGAAACCTGCATATACGTTTGTTGTATAACTGATAGGGCACGTATGTGTAGAAAAAAAATCTTTTTAGGCTCTGGAAGGTGCAAAAAGAGACTTCAAGTATGCATAGGGAAATGGAAAGGCCATCCAAGCAAGTTGCATGGGGTGAGATGAAATTTTTTGTAACAAATGCCCCCTAATGTGTGAGATCAGAGGAGTATCTGCAATGGCCAAAATACATTATAATTCTCAAAAGTGGAGTAATGGAGACCCAAATGGAAGTACTAGTTACTCATGAGAATATTACAATCCATAATGACTTTGTACACATGGATGCCAATCTGAATTACACTGTAGATCCATGTGGAAATATATCAAATAGTTGTTCATGGTCATGAATAGGAAATACAAAGTGGACATATTCCATAGGTTGTTATAGTCACAAACAAGGAACAATGGAATCCAGTCTCTAAATCAATCTAAAGATATCTGTATACAATGGATTACAATCTAATCTCCCATGATCACTGAAGTCATATAGGTACTGGTGCAATGAAATATAACAACATATTATGAGTGATGCTACTGTAAGTTGGAGGTCTTCTACACTATCCATCGAAGGTTCAAATATACATCATGTCAATAGAGGAGTTGAGGTCGAACAAAATGAGACTTCGTTTGATTATCAATCATTAAGGTATATTGTTAACAAATGTGAGACAACCTACTAATAATGAAAGTAGGTATTAATTCATTAAGTACATTCTACAAGTGTGAATAAGTGTGTTTAGGTCAAACACTTGAAGAATCCATTTATCAGGGGACATTGATGTATTCCCAATTGTCGATGGCGAGAGAACCTGCCACTAATGACTGCAAGCCTCTAGGTACTCATAGGAATCTAGGTCTCATTTCCAGAATAGATGAGTTGAAGTCGATGGAACGAGACCCTTTGAAAGGAGAGAATCAAGGCATCTCTCATCATTCAACACACGGTACAAATAAATAGCTTGATGATTAAGAGGAGCTCAAACAAATAGGATGTTCACAAACCAATGACCATGTGCGTCCCTCACATGCACCAGATGCAAGTAGTGCACAAAAGAGACCCTTTGAATAGCAACCAATGAGGAAAATTGTCGACAAAGGAGAGGAAACCATGAATAAGGATAATGGAATCCAAGACACTACACGAATCCCAATGTATGAATAGATTTCTTGTTTTTGAACATAAGGGAAACCCCCAGTCAACGACCAATGTGGAGATGTCAACTGCTGGTATCAAGGTTACCTACCCATAATGAAAGTAGGACCAGGGTGCATGGTAGGACTGCAACTTCATGTGACTCTAAGATACACTGGGGGTATGGCCGACATGCAAAGTCAAGAGTTATGATAAATGGACGACACATGTTTATAGAATTCCTTTGAACAAGATCATGAAACATATGGATAAATCAAGAAGCATAGACTTAATGATAAAACTTCATGATGTAGGAGGCATCAACAAACTCTCCATAGGGAATGGAAGAATAACCAATCAGAGGAGTAAACTCTAAGTAATGATCTCAAATTCCTAAGGTCGTGATAAACCAAAACTTTGGATGACAGTGGACTCAAAATTTTATGTTATGTTCAAAGGTGACAAGAATGCTCCCGATATGAGATAATATTCTTTTCCCGCTAGTATTTTTTTGTTTTTTCATAGGCAAATAAATGTTATGATATAGGAGAGGAAACAAGTATTGCAAGTAAGAAACTAGCTCTAAACAGTGGAACATACCTATGCTCAATGCAAGGAAGTGCATGTGGGGCATGGACACTCGGGAGGATGTTTCCTCTTAGGGAATAGGGTGTCAAGATGCAAAGGATATATAGAAGGCTCTTCTTGGCTAGTGATGCAAATTGTTGAGGTAAGAGGCTTATAAAAAGAAAGAGGGAACCATAAATAGGATCAATACTGTAAGAAGGATGATGGAATGAGATTATAACTTAACTCCACAGAATTTTCTTTTTCATAGATTTAGTCCCCTAGGCCCGAAAAAGTATAAAATAATACTCAGGAAAACTCTTCTAGCCAATGATGACTAGAGTATTCATTTTTCGTAAGTATTCTACTTGGTCTAGAAAAGGGTTAAACTTATACAAAATAGATTTCCTTTGAAATCCATTTAACGAGTGTGAAAGAGACAATTTCACTTGACAATCTTTTCATTTTTTCGAGAGTCAGAAAAGAGCTTAACCAAGACTCGAGGATATTTTTCTAAGAAACATATAATGGGGGAGGCCAAGACTCTTATGCAGGACTTCTTGTCAAAATCCAAAAACTCACTGGTAGCTGACACAAGCTTGGGAGAACCCAAAACATTCCAAGACAAGGAGGATAGAATACTTGTAGATGATCCTTCATTTACAATACAATGATGAACACCCATAATCTGGAATGGCACAGAAGAAGGAAGATGAGGCTCTATAAGATCATTCCAATCAAAGGAAACCATCCTAAGAATTGGAGGGATTTTACTTAGAGAGAGTGGAATGCTCCCTTGTGCAGAAGGTACCGAACTAGAAATTCTAAGGACATGGTCGAAAGATGCATCACCCCCCAAAAAAAGAGTGGGATTGACCGAAGAATGCATCACCAATGTCACTTCCTTAGACTTGTAAGTCTACAAGAGAAGAGTGAGATCGACCGAAGATTGCATCGACATGACCACTTCTTCAACCATTGGTTGAATAGGATGTGAGACAACATGGTCAAGAGATGCATCACTCCCCAAAACAAGAGTGGTGTTGGATGAAGATTTCAATTGTATGATTGCTATATCAATCAAAGGATTAGAATTTTGGGAAACCAAAGACAGCTCAGAACTCAAAGGGCCACTAGACAAGGACCACACTTCTTGTACAACAACAATAGCATGGCACAAGCAAGTTAGGTTATTTCCTTTGCAAATTCTACAAAGGAACTTGGGCTTACGTCCTATACGTCTAGGATTCTCAATCATATAAATTCCCCCAACATGGCTTGCAGTGGTCGATGACATGCTCCCAGCGTGACTTGCAGAGGCTAGTAGCTGATATCCAACATTATTTTTAGAGGTTGGTGATGTTTTTCGAGTGTGACTAGAAGTGACTAAAGTTGTGACCCCAACATGACTTGCATCGACTGGTTGATTGCCCCCATCATGACTTGTAGAGGTTGGTGATAGGTCTCCAACATGACTAGCAGAGGTTGGTGACAGGTCTCCAACATGAATTGCATAGGTTGGTGACATAATTCTAGTATGACTCACAATTATTGGACTTTTTCTTCCAGCATGACTTGCAGTGGGTGGTTGCAGCATCAGAGACCATGGTCTTGGGAAAGACTGAATATGAGAGATCGCAGAACAAATAAGTTTCTGGTATACACCATGTCCCTTCCCAATAGGACAATACCCTCCTCCCAACTGATTCGTAAAAATGTTTAATCGAATCATCAATGAGGAAGCCACTTGTGAAAATAAAGTGACATGACACATGTAACTCATGTGAGGATATATGTTTCCCCGAGATGAATTAACTCCATGCAAGGGGTTTCCCATACTATAAAAATGACTCCCTTGGATGAAACAAAAAAGGACAAAGGGGGGTATTCCATGAGAAAACCGTTCCTAGGAACCGACATAGTGGAAGAAGGATAGATGGATGGGATGTAATAAGTAGAAGGACCACCCATTTGAGCACTCAAACTTGGAAAAGGAAAGCTAGGATTGGGTCCAGAGGAAGGAGGATTCCAACCTCCTACCATAAGAGTTAGTTGAGGGATATGACTCCCACGAAATGAAAAGGGATAATAAGGAGGCATCATGCCCCTAGACCCAAAACTAGGATTCACATAAGCCGACGAGACAAAGGATGGAAAGTGAGAAGACATGTTTGGCATACCCAAAGAGAAAGGATTAGAGGACTAAGGTATTGGATGAGTACTATGATTCTATGTACCTCTTGGAAATACAAAAGGATTCATCCCCATGGACTTAGCAGAGACCATGGGCTGAGTAGTGCTAACTGAGGGAGTCATAGAGGCTCCACCAACCATAGCAGCCAAAACTCACAACGCAATAAAAAATCCTAAGGCCAACTAATAATCAAAGAGCACACGACAAAATAAAGAAAAAGGCCAATGCACACAAACATGATATAGTGGATGAAAAGGGGCCTCCCTCACTAGAGTAGGTATGCCTCACCCAAGAGGGGCTTGAGACTCCCTTCAATAGAGTGGAGGTATAATAATTAGTTATAAGGCCCTCATGGGATTAACAACGCAGTCGGTGAGAAACCCTCGGAGAGGTAATCCTCTATAAAGTTTGTGTGTTTTCTGACCCTTATTTGACTCAAGATACTTATAGAATAACCCCTGCAAGTAACATATGTCAAACAACTAGAGTCACCACAATATAACCAATGCACAGGTGAACAGTCATAAGTCTGGTCCACCGTATGGGCTGGGTAAAAAAGAACAAAATCTTGAAAGCACCACCTCTCATGGAGGTAAAGGTACTTGCAAGACCCCCAAATACGAATAGAACCCTAGAAATATCTTTGCCACTAAGAAGGTATTAGAGGGCTATCTCTGCAACCAACTTTGTTTGACCTCGTGCTTAACTCTAGTGTGAGTGAAGCCTTTTGACATCACTAACTACACAATGGGTTTCACCCCTCCCTGGTTAGACACATATGTGTTGTTTGGAGAATTTTACTCACAAAATCCTATTCCAAGGTCCTATGTCATATACTTGTTTGTATACCCTGAAAAATAAAGTCATTTCTACTCAATTTTAACTAATCAACATAAATTTTAATGGCTTCTACTTACTCAAGAGGTGTGGTCATGAAATTGATGGTATTACGACTCATCATATAAAAAGAAACAAATATAAAAACACTGCTAAGAACTAGTCTTGAAGTTCAAAGAGATGGTATGCTTCTAAATGCAATTTTTTCAATGCAATATCTACAATTTCAATGAAATTCAATCTCTCCACATGTGTCAAAATCAATGCAATGTAATCAAAAGTGAAAAATCCATAATGAAAAATAAGCAAATATTTTTGTATTTTAGATATAAAGAAAAAAAAATGCAAGGACTGAATTTCAACTTCACAGGCGAGCCTTACTACAACCAAAAAGAGACAATCCAAGCATGAAACCAAGAAGTGGACACTCATACCAATGTGCAAGGACATCCAATGAAAAATATGATAAGAAAAATGTCGCCCGAAAATTCAACAATAAGAAGGCTTCCTATCACTTTGTAAGCACTTAATTGTCAGGACAGAGACCTAAGAAGACTCAAAAACCAACCAAACTTACGCAAAAAACACCAAAATCATCCAAAAAGACTAAAGAGTTGATGTACACAAATGTTTGAAAAAAAATCACGTATATACGCACCCTAAAGGAGGACAACTCAGATATATTCGCGCCTGTCAAGGGAAAAACCACGTATAACCAATCAAACACTGTGAGGGAAAGGGTTAAGCCAGGAAACTCAGATGCAAAGTAAAAATAGGTTGTCAAGCAACAAACAGCAATGGAACTCAGGCTAACAGAGAGAAAATAAAGGAGAAAAACACTCCAAACCCCAAAAAAGAAGATCATTCCCCAGTGGAGTCGCCAATTCCATTACGAGGAAAATCTCTCTATGCATGGGGTAAACCACAACATATGGAATGACACGTAGAAATAAACTCTAACCCCAAGTATGTTATATAAAACAAATGCTAGCAAGTCAAGGCTATGAGCCTACCTCGTCTGGACATTCGATGAAGACCACCGTTGAGCACACAACCCAAATCTTTATACCTGCAACTTTTCCTCAACAACCAAGATATGAAATCATATAGTGATAATGTATAGTGATAGAATATAGATTAGCATAATACATTAACATACATGACAAATACTCCCATGGAATAATAATTCAAATATTTGCAAGATATCAATTGGATGAGAAAATAGTATTTCTATTAAAATAATCAACATAATTACATGGGTGACAAACTTCTGTAATGGCACATATCAGAACCAAGAAACTAATTCCCTTCAGCTAGGACTCCACCACTTCAATCCTCCACCAAAGGAAATCTCATATAAAGGAGTTGATGAGGTTCTCCATCATAAAGAAGTAAGAGCTTGGAGTTCAAACTTTCAAGGACAAAGGGATGCAAACTCAATATGAACTGAAATTTCTCCATAGTGTCTTTTTTCTCAAAGTTGAATTGTTCCAAGGCTTGGATATGGCTCAATTTATAGCCTTAAAATGGAACTGAAGGGTCGATTCCGAGCGTTTCTAGTATATGGAAGGTCAAGGATCATGGATCTCATGACATGGCATGGAAACCTGACATTATTTCTAATTTTGATCACCAAACCCAATGTACAGGGGCTGCAGTGGAGAAACATGTGTACACACATGTTGTATAATTGATAGGGTTTGTATATGTGGAAACATATTCTTTTTTGGCTCTAGAAGGTGTAAAAGGGGACTTCACGTATGGATAGGGAAATGGAAAGGCCATCCAAGCAAGTTGCATGGGGTGAGGAAAAATCTATTGTAATACATATATGTGTGTGTGTGTGTGTGTGTGTGTGTGTGTGTGTGTGTGTGTGTAATCTAACTAATACAAAGTATAATACATTCCTAGATATATATGTTAGGTCATATATTTTTCCTTTGAATTGACTTTTCATCATATTCATAGAAAAATTTTGAGGTGGAACTGGACTCACATACTAGGGAACATTTCCATACCAAATGAGTATAAATGAGTATAGGCATAATTGGGGCCTTGATAGAGTGATGATCCCCTATTGCAGGAAGGAATTTTTGGTCTTGTCAACAATTGGTGCTAGAAGGAGGGCCATGTTTTGAATGACATGTAGATGATCATGAATATCTAAGCCTCCCAAAATAAGTCCCCTAGTTTCTCAAGGGGGACAAGTCATGAAATATCTAAAGGAGTCTAACAATCATGACACTCTGTATCTATAATATCAGAACCATCGGTTCTTATATCTCAAATGTAAGAATTGGAATTACAAAGCTTTCCTCTGACAACATGCCAATCTGAATCTATTGAAAAAATAACAACATCAAAAGTTTGGTTGTTTAATCATGCAGTAGAAAAATCACAATTATCACAAGTTCTTACACAATCTCAAATTAAGGAACTTGTTCAATCCCCTATTGAATTTTATATTCCACCAAAAAAGTAAAAAATCCAAGACAAGAACATTCAGGTAAATTCGGTAAATCTTCTGAAGAAATACTAGATTCAATTTCATCTCAAGTCTTCCAAGGAAAAGAAGATTTGAGTGAAGTAATTGTTGCATTGTCTATAGGTGTTGTTAGAAAAATAGGACCGCAGAGCAATAAAATAAAACAAATGAGGAAACAAAACACAGAAGATACACAATACAAG
>SNQJ01S0007983.1:227450-256466 GCA_010110895.2 Picea sitchensis | reverse complement strand
TCATTGATCCATCTTCATCTATGCATTCTCATCAAGGACAATACATATTACATTACATCAATCATGAATCAATCAATCCTTTGGCATCAATCAATCACTTGACATCAATCAATCAAACCATTGGCATCAATGACAACATGATCTAACAATTTTCACAGAAACCGAATTCTGCGGAGGTGCTTCCTTCAAACCATTACATGTGACCGAGCGTTACAAAACCATGAGCTTACAAATTACAGTGACATATTATATTTTCATTTAAAAATATTATATCATATGACCAACGATGGTAACTAGATGCTAGGCCAAACGATCGCTTATCAATTCAATGATCATGATTCAATATCCCTGATGAGATGGATGAATGCTGGGACTTCAGGACTTCGCCTTTCAAATCTTTTGAATAGGATTTCGTCGAACATATCATATGGTTCGCTTCTATTTCGCGGAACCAAATCAATGGTCAGATTTGATCCTTACACTTAATCTTTCACTACTTAATCCGAGGGATATGACTTAATCAAGAATTGATATGGATTAAATCAACAGAGGCACTAAGTTCCTCTCCACATGACCACCGGTTATGACCACATGCTAACTAAAAAAGCCTCTTCATGACTTCGTGTTTCACGATCTTCTGCTGTGAGTTGCCTCAATTCTCCCAACTCTCGATCTATGAAGTGGAGCCTAGCAGCTCTAGCTCCTTCCCTTATTTTCCACTGATGTGACCATGGCTGCGAGCATAGACCTAACTTCCGAGCGCTTCGCTACTTTGGAAATAAACTAACCCCTTTCTTCCAAAACCTAAACACCGACTCTACACTTTCCATATCAACGGTCCAGACTCTCCCTTTGATCGACGGCTACGATCAAATCATGACTTCGTGTGTCGGGAATTTGGATGTGAGTCAACCTTGACTCTCCTGATTCTCGATTCTCCGCTCTCATCCATTTGATAGTCCGAGACTCCTTGTGATATGACAACTCATATCAACTCGATATTTCGCATTTCACGACTTTGGAGGATGGCGCTCTTCTTCCTTGCTCCAAAATCCCGATGTCGATTTTGTAAAAACTCCTTCCCACAAAAGGAATCAACGGTTCGATATTCCCCGATCCAATGGTCCAGATCGCATCGGGACTTTGTGTTTTGCGATGTTTGTAGAATGCTCGACGCAGTTCTTTCAATTCATGATTCTGCGAATTTGTTTATCTGTTGCCACGTCCTTGCCTTCCAAACAATGGCTAGGATTTCTTCCAAGCTTCGAACTTCATCTTTGTTTATCCTATTCTTCCACTTTAGTAGATCCAACGGTTATGAAGAATCTCGAAGCAAATCTATGATCAAGGATGATTGCAGAACCACAATTTGTTAGTGATTTAACTTGTTACCCAAACTCCGTAATTTGAATTTGTGCGTTGTTGATGAGTCAACCACAATCGTCAATCTTTGAAGCTATAATATCTGACAGTCCTGACTAATTGTGGGATTGGAATAACACGATATTTAATTTTCCTTTCAATATCCACAATCTATTCATGTCATATATTTCACGATTGCGCATCTAACGGTCTTGATTTGATCTGAGTTTCATCGCGCCATACCTACTGAGTTTCAATGCACCATCTCTTCTAAGCTCTGATCTTCATTCATTAACTCTCCCGAGCTTTAATCTCTGCATATCATCCAACTGTTGACTAGTCCTCCAATGATTCTTTTGAAATTCATTGCATCATATCTTATGAGTTTTGATCTTCATTCACTAACCCTCCTGAGCTTTTGTCTCAACTTATCATCACATCAATGATATCGGTTGTTGACATCAATGAAAATACATCAATGACACTATGTCCAACAAATGGATTTTATTATAGGTCTACCAATGTTCGAAGGAAATAATGTCATCATCGTAGTGGTTTATCGAATAACAAAGTATGCCTATGTTTTCTCTATTTCTCATCCTTTTAAAGTAAGTACATTAGCTACATCATTCCTGGATACAGTTCAAAAGCTACGTGGAATACCCAAGATTATTGTAAGTGATAGAGATCAAATTTTCACTTGTAATTTTTGGATTGAATTGTTTTCTTGTTTGGGTACTCAATTGGTTCATAGCTCCTCTTACCATCCTTAATCCAATGGGAAAAGTGAGATTGTGAATATATGTTTAGAAGGGTATCTTTGTTGCTTTTAATTTGAAACATACACAATGGGTCATGTGGTTTCCCTTAGAAGAATGGTGGTACAACATGTCCTTATATACTTCATAAAAAATGTCTCAATCAATGGAAATTTATGGCTATCACCCTCCATCGATCACATCACCCTTGAGAGGAAAAGTGAAGGATCAAGTAGTGGATAACCACTTAGAGAACCAAGAAGAGGTTCTCCAACTATTGAAGGATGACTTGGGTATATAAAAAAAATAGAATGAAACAACAATCAAATCAACATTGTATCAAAGAGGAATATGAATTAGGGGATTTTTTAGGCTACAAACATACAAACAGATGTCCCTCGAGCATCAAAATAAGGACAATAAATTATCACCCTAGTACTATGGTCCCCATAAGGTGTTGGAGAGGATTGGAAATATGGCTTACAAACTGGATTTTCCTCCATCTTCATGCGTACATCCAGTCTTCAATGTTTCTTTCTTAAATAAGGTCATCGACAATAAGGTCCAAGTCTAGAGTATTTTTCCAAATATTAATGAAGAAGGGAAATCACACTATAACAAAAAAAATCATTGGAACATGAATCAAACAACTACAAAATCAACCAATTACTAAGTACCTCATCAAGTGGAAGAACCTACCAATAGAAGAGGTGATGTGGGAAGATTATTTATTCATACAAAAACATTGACAACCAAGTGTTGAGGACAATGCTTGTTTGAAGGGGAGAGGCATGTTAATCCCTAAATATTTAGTTATTACATTTCTATTGTTATATTAATGTTATCCTTATTGATCCGCTAGGCTCTTTAATGGTCAAATATACTCTCTAATTGTAATTGTACCCTTTGTCTCTTATATATACTAAGGAGACCTAGTTTTAGATCATCTCATCTTGTGCATTTATTATATTGTAAAAGAAGGTTGCACCTCGAATAAGATTTCCATTCAATATTCTCTCTCATTTTGAAGGTGTGGAGTTACTTCTCTTTCTATTTTTATGCTATTTGGATGTTTAGTGCATAACATGAACCTTCCTTTTTATAAAAGTAAGGTTCATATTAATACTATTCTCTTTCTATATTTTATATTCGGTGCATAATGTCAGTTTCTAGTAGTCACAGTGATCAAATGATCTCTTTCAAAGTTAGTTGATAGGGTTTTAGGTCAAATTATTATATTTTCAAATGAATTTTCAAATAAAATTTGGTCACTGGTTAGTTTTCTAGGTTTATTACTACTCCTTTCATCCTTCATGGTCAATGGACATAAGCATGGTCAGGTCATTCCTTTTTGAAAAAGTGTCATGGTCATCATGGTAATCATTCAACTCATTCTTCCATGTTGTGTCATCATTAGGTCATAGGGTCAAAATCATGAAAATGGGTCATATAACCATCAAAGTCATCTTTTGAAAGAGTATTAATAGTGAAAAATATTCAATAAATGTTTCTAAAGTGTGTTTTTATCTTCATCAAGATGTAATATATGCAATAAATCTCTAAGGCTGCAGTTCATTAGCAAATCAAATTAGAATGTGAAAGGACATGGCGGGGCCACTACATCACCAAAGGAGAAAAGTGATTTCCAAGCTATACAAGACCAAAAAGATCTTCTCATTTTCTCATTCCAAATTTATAAGACATCTCTCCACCAAGAAAACTCAGTTTCACTCTCAGACAAGTGATCCATTGGCATCAAAAGCCAAGTTTATTCTAGCGCTGCACTTTTCAGTGGCAGCGTTGCGCTTTTGCCAGAGTGTGTTGTTCTTTCTCAAGGGTGCCCAAATTTCATTTGCAGAGGGTTTCATCATTATTTTCGAGTTCCAACATATCAATTTCAAGTAAGTGGAACTCTTTTTCTCCTATTATACTTTGTTTTGCTTCAGTTCATGCTTGGAAAGATCAGATTTCCCTCTCCTAGGGTTTTCTTGGTTTCATAGTCTCTTTGGTTGAATTATTGAGAAAAAACCTCAAAACTAAGCCCAATTACCCTCCCCAACTTTCCATATACCTCCATATACATTTTCCCTCACTCCTATCCCTCAAAATCATCATTTTCCCTCAAACCCTAGCCTAGACTATACTTTCCTAGGATAGGACTGTGTTTTGACATTTTGGACCCCTTCCCCTCACTCTTTCCCTGAAATTTCACTTTCCCCACTTCCTAACATCCATCCCTACCTTCCCAAATTTTCCTAAAAATTTAGAAACCTCTTAATCCTTTCATTGCCCTTCATTTCTAAACTGCCTGAATCCCCTGTTTTTCCCTACACTGAACCCTAATTTCCCCTCCCATTAAGCTAGGGTTTACTATGGAATCAGAGAAAAATGAGGAGAAGAGGAATAAGGGAGGTCATATCATAAGGTATGATCCCACTTCATCACATGATATCATGTCTTCACCATTTCTCGAGAAATAATCTCAAGAAACAAATCATTTTCCACACATAGGGACAATCTTACTTCAAAATTGGTTTATGAAATAAGGAAGATGAATTTGACAAAAGTGAAAGAGGTTTTTGTAAATAATAGACTAAGGAACAAAACCTCCTTCATTTTATACACATGTATTATTATTTTAGAGAAATGCCAAAAATGTAGTTGCTACAGGAGAGTTTCCTCACTTCTGGAGTAGTCTTGGGAGATTGGATTTTTATGTGTCTTGGGGCAAGTGTTTGTAGTTCTTTATGACTATAATGACAAGTATACATCCTTATATTTACAATTCATCTTTCAGGAGTGAATTTGGAGCATGGGAAGGCCTTCAAAATTCCTCCACAATCTGGGTGCTATGTTTTTGCAGGGGGGCATTGAGCTTTTGCAGAGATGCGTTGCGCTTTTGCCTGTAGTACATTTTTTGGACTTTTTCCTCAGTAAATCTTGGTATGATGATTAAATTACTCTATTTAGATGTTGATTTAATTTAATTAAGGGTGAATGTACTTTTTATAGTCACTTTGATGTAATTTTTGACCTCATTAATGAGGGGCAACTCAATCAACTCTATTTGGAGGATTTGTTTTAACCTTCATTAGGATTTGTTGGAGATATTCCTGTGATCTATTCCTAAAATGAGGGATTCGACCCCTGAGAGAGAGGAAGTTGTTTTTTGGTCTATATGTATATTTTTTTCATAGAGAAGAAGGGTTGACATCAAAGCGTGAAATGCTTGGAGCTTGCATATTTCATATTTAAGAAAATATTATCTAGGGATTCTTGTGGTATGATTTTGTGATAGTGTTTTTTCCCTCTGTAAATCATTTTAATGAATGTTTAGTTCACCTTATTTCCATATATTTTATTTCAAATGATCTTCCTATGAGTTTTTTAAACAATATTCTTAATCTTATGCTATGTTTTGATAGGAATTTCATGTTTATGTTATCTATCTTCTGATAAATGAATTCATAATTTTCATGCTCATTTTGAACCTTTTATTTTTCCACCCTACACTACATTGATAATCCCAAAAGTGTCACTAAACATACCTATCTTTCCCCTTTTTATCCTTGCAATTGAATCTTTTGGAATCTGACCCAATTTCCTTGACCTCTACTCCTAATCCATCAAAACCCTCAATTTTAAACCCTATTGTACAAATGCCTAGACTAATATCGTTTTCCTTCTCCAGACACCTTATTGACTGTGACCATTGAGAGAGCCATCTTTGATTTGGTAGGGCTAGATACCAAATCAAAATACTAGTTTATGGTTACCTCTGTTGGTCTCCTTTTCATCCTTGGGAGAACTAGGGGAGTGATAACACATAACATCTTACTTCTCTTTCTATATTGTAAAAGGAGGTTTCCCCCTCAAATAAGATTATCATTCAATATTATCTCTCATTCTAAAGGTGTGGAGTTACTTATATTTATATTTTTATGCTATTTGGATGTTTGGTGCATAACATGAACCTTCCTTTTTGTAAACCATCATCAATGTTGAAGAGAAATCACTTTGGCTAGGTTGAGTAGCCAAAGTGATGTCATCCTCTAAAATTTCTTGAACCATATGCTGAATCTCATGATTTTGTGCATATGGTTACCTATAAGGTATGATTTTAGGTGGTACACTTACTAGCTACAAATGAATAGCATGGTCATTATCTTGAGGAGGGGGAATAACTTTAGGCATCTCTCCAAATACCTTGGAATAATTGTCGATAATTTTTTGGAGATCCATGAGAATAGAGAGTTTAGATGTTTGAAAAACTATTGAGTACAACTATTAAATTACACCATGGTGTCCCTTTTTTATCAATTTTTTCATGTTGATAGAGCTTATGACTTTAGAGGGATTCCCTTGGATACCTTTAAGTTCAATTTCCTTTCCTTCTAAGGAAAATCTCATGAAAATTTCTTGAAAATCAAGAGTTGTCATTCCCAATGATTTTAACCATTATAATCAACACCACCCTTTTAGATTCCAATCATTGGAATATATAATAAATTATCCCCTGTGGAGAGATTACTTCTATGTCACTTCCCTGAACAATTTATGGTACCTCCATCTGCAATCATTACTTAAAAATCTGGATTTGGATATATAAATCAATAGATAAGTTTAGCTAATTTGAAATTAATGAATTTATGGGTACTACCCCAATCAATCAACACTTTTACCTTGTTCTTTTTGATATATCATTCTATATTGAGAGTTTGAAGAGTGTTGATGCCATCCAATGCATGAAAACATATGGTTGGATTAGTTTCTTCTAGTTGTAGATATTACAATTATTCTAGTTCTCAATCTTCTTCCTCTTCAAAATATATGTAGAATAGCTTCCTCTAACTACACTTATGCCCCTTACGGTCTAGTTGTCACAATTGAAACATAGTCCCTTTTCTCTTCTTTAGTATATTTGTTGAGGTGGCAACCTTGTAGGTTGAGTGCGGTTAGGAGAGGGAACACAGTGCTCTCTATAGTTGTTAGTGGCCACCCTTCTAGTAGCCATATTTTTAATTTCAACTTTACTTGCCACATTGAAAGCATGTTACATGTATTTATTTTCCAAGAGACACACCTCATGTTAAATGCTCTCCATGAAAGTTCCCATAAAGATATCTAGTAAATTATCCTATAGAATAATCTTTACTGTAAGAGTCAGCTTTTGAAATTGCCAAATGTTCTTTGTATTTGGACCTCTTTGCTAGAGATTTATCAATCGACTAAATAATATGTTTCTCTTAAAATCCTCATTTTGTGCTATAAAATCATCTGTAAAAGTGCACGAAGAGGAAATAAAATCCATTTTTCCATTCACAAATTCTTTTCTACTAGATAAATTGATCAGGTTCTAAATACAAATATCCAAGAGTTATCTATTGTAAAGTTGGCACATAGTGTTTATCATAGAACTTATCCATCCAAAATATCCATGTGATAGGATATTTGTTGATTAATTGGGTTGGTTTTCATTGATGCCAACCCTTGAAGAAAGTCCAGTACATAATTCTAGTAGCACAAAGGTTTGGGTAATGGACCCAAGTTTGTTTGATGGATAATGGTATGAGTTTTGATATATTTGTAGGTAAGACTATTCTAGATGGATATTACATGTCATGCCATTTCTGGCAGTATGTGTAATTTCACATAACTCCTCACGGTTTGAGAGTTATGGCCTTATGAAGTTGAAGGACCCTCATATGATTGGATTGAAGCCCCAAAAGGTCAAAGAAGTCAAAGTTCTTGCAAAAAAGAAATTATTTAAATAATAAAGTGAAGTGACAAAGTCAAAGAGGATTGTTTAAGTAATAAAGTGAAGTGACAATGTCAAAGAGGTTTATTTAAATAATAAAGTGAAGTGAAAAAGTCAAAGAGAATTATTCAAATAATAAAGTGAAGTGACAAAATCAAAGAGGATTATTTAAATAATAAAGTAAATGGAGAACTTTCTAATTACAGAAAGTGGTTATAAGAAGGTTAGCCCTAAAATGAGAAAAATAGTTTAAGTGTTAAAGTGGCTATTGGATACATGGAAAAGTGGAAAATTGGGCATAGCTGAACATAGGTGACTATGTGGACAAAGTGGCCTAGAAGATGCTTCTAAGGAAGCTACTTGGAGAGTATAAATAAGAGGCAAGACTCGCTCATTTCAATTACCCTTGAGCATATTGAATATCTAAAGGTAATTGAGGTAATTGAAGGATATATAAGCTGAATTTCAGAGGGAAGGTGAAGTAAAGAAGGCTGAAATTCAAGGGAGGATAAATTCTTTTGATGATGCTTTCTAAGGTGTGTTATTTACATGTCATCTCACCATTTTCAAAATAATGTTTTTTCTAGAATGATTCAGATATTGACATTGGGAGGCCATTTAGAAAACATATCCAAGCAGATTTGGTATGAATTTCAACTTGTGGTTCGTTGTATTTTTGGAGTTACACTACGTGGAAAATAGGGTTTGTGGCTAGTCTTGAAACTAGTCTAAAACAAGTGTTTCGGGTAAAAACTTCATAACTTCTTCATAAAAAATCCAAATTCAGTAAGACAAAATGTGTTGTTTAGAGTACAGTCTTTAGTATTATGTGTAAATTTTTTAGATCCATACAACAAATATTATGTGTGGTGCACGCTCTATAAGTTCGCTCTCTAGAATAAGCCATAATTCAACAAGGTATGCCATTTTTTCTATAAATTCTTTTATGAGAGGTTACAAGTAGTGACACTTGGAGGAATTACATAAAACACATTGAAGAACATCATGTACTATTTTCAGATCTTTATTCATTACAGGTGCATAGTTATGATTATTTCGAATTAGGGTTGTTGACTAATCCAAAACTAGTCATGTGAGACTAAAGTAAAGTTTGATGAAAATGCTAGTCTCTTGTTGTTAATGTTAAGGGAGGTTTGCAGGTTGAGATACAGATTGGTGCATGGTTGATACACTTATTTATGGTACAATTTGATTACAGGTTGGTGCATGTTTGATGCACTTGTTTATGGTACAAGTTGATTACAGGTTGAGGTACAACTTGATGCATGGTTGATACATGGTTCAGGTTATTGGTACATGTTGTTTGCTGTAGGTTTATTGGTACAGGTTTACAACAATATATCTCACAGTGATAATGTGACAGTGGTTCCATCATTCTACTTATACGTCAAGGCGGTTGGACGGGGCAACGACAGGTGGTTGTAGTCACCTTCTGGTTGTAGCCGGAGAACATAGAGGGTTGGAGCCTCCTTCTATATGTATCCATAGAATTAGGGAGTTGGAGCTTCCCTCAGGTTGTAGCATGAGAACGTAGGTGGTTGGAGCCTCCTTCCAGTTGCAGCTAGAAAACAAAGGAAATTGGTGCTTCCAATAAATGTAATTCTTCAAGACATATAATACAAATCATTATGTGGTTTTCTCCCACTTTGGGTTTCCACGTAAAAAACACTGGTGTACTGTGTATGTTTATGATTTTTCATTTGTTCATTGTTTATTTACTTTGCAAATATTGGATGATAATTCTACATTGATATAACACTTGAATATTGTGGTTAAAAATGATTGAATTTCTCTATTACTAATTCACCCCCTCTCTTAGTAATCCAACAATTGGTATTAGAGCAAGTTCCTTCAAAAATCAATTTAACCACTGAAAGGTAGATCATGGAGAGAAACAACATGTATAAAAATGGAATACCACAATTTTATGGACAAAAGTATGCCTTTTGGAGCATAAGGATGAAGACATATATACATGCAAAAGGATTTGAAATTTGGAAATCAATTGTAGATGGATACACAACACCAACAGTTCTGCCGACAAATGAAAAAGCTATGAAACTCGGTTAGAATAATTCCAATGTCACAAATGCACTTCTGAATGGTCTTGGAGAATCGATATTCAACAAAGTTTCACATTGTAAAACTGCTAAAGAGATTTGGGACAAACTTCAAAATATTTATGAAGGAGATTCAAAAGTCAAAGTAGCAAAGCTTCAAACTTACAAAGGTCAATTCGAACAACTAAAGATGAAGGAATATGAGAACATTGCAACTTAATTTTTACGAGTCGATGAAACAGTAAATGCAATCTTGGGATTGGGAGAATAAATCAAAGAGTATGTAATTGTTCAAAAGGTACTAAGATCTCTTCCTATGAGATTTGAACCTAAGATATAAACACTAGAAGAAAGAGCATATCTGAACTCAATAAGAATGTACGAACTACATGGAATCTTCACAGCATATGAAATGAGAACTGAACAGGAAAATCCAGATATAAAAGAAGTATCATTCAAAGCATCCAAAAGGTCAAAGCAAAAGGGAAAGAAAAAATAAAAAAGAACATAGCAGCATCAGTGACGTCTTGGAAGATGATGAAGAAGTGGCCAACTTTGTCAGAATATTGAACAAGGGAACCAACGTCAGGTATAGAGGTAAGCTTCCTTTGATTTGTTTTTATTGTGATGGTATTGGTCATTTTAATAACAAATTTCCTCATAAGAAAAAGAGAAATGATGAAGGTTACTCAAATAGAAAACAAATATATAAAGGCAAAATAACCACAAAGAAAGTTTTCAAGAAAAGATTATGCACCAAAGAAGACATCCCATCATAAGATGAATATGAAGTCAGTGGAAATGAGACAGAAAGAGATATATTCATGGTAGTAGAACACTTTGATAAATAAGACTTTGAAGAAGAATACGAAGAGGCAAAAGTTGACTACCGAGACAAATTGTTGTGTGCCATAGAAGTTATCAGAAGAGAAAAGAAGAAAAAAAAGAAACTACAAGTGGAAATAGACAAGAAAGAAGACACCCGGGAACTAGAAAAAATGATAACAAATTTGAAGGTTCAAATTGAAGAAGATAAAATAATTGAAGAAGCACTCAAAGAACAGCTAGAAGAAAGAGAAACGATCATTGGAAATTTGGAAGAAACAATTTTCACATTAAGAAAGGATGTTCAAAAGAAAAATGTGCAGAACAACTCAAAAGTTTTGAATGACATTATCAGCAGTCAAAAACCTCATCATGACAAGTCCAGACTTGGATACAATCAGAAATAAAAGGGATAAATCTCCAAAACAACAGAACAAGAAACATATCCAAAAAGCTATGAAGAAACAATCAAAGGGGATAGGAAGGTCTACAAAGAAAATTATAGTGACACTCCTCCACTAAGAAGATTCAGATTCCAGAATCAATGATTGACAGAAACATATAGGCCTCAGGAAGAAGAAATATTCATAAGAGTACCTCCTTTCATAAGATCTTCAACTCCCAGGTCTCAAACTATATTTTTTGGTTTATGTTATGCATGTAATAATTTTGGACATTGTTGGATATATTGTCATTGATGTCAAAAATCGATGTGATGACATGTTGTTAATGATGAATTACCATAGATGAGATTGTCATTGATGTCAACAAGCATATCATCTAGCAGAATATGTCAAGAGTATGCAGATATCGAAAGCATAATCTCAAGAGGGTTAGCGAATTAAGATCAAATATTAGAAGAGATGGCATAATGAATTTTAGAAGAAACGTTGGATGACCAATAAAAAAGTATATAATGACTGATGTCAAACAAAGATTAAAGATCAACAATTGTCCTATCAGAGTGAGGAGCCTCAAAAGCTGTCCAATTAAGAGGTTGACCGTGTTGATTGTCTAATATAATGTGCATCGGTCATGTGAGTGATCGTGGGCTTGAGGACCATTGGAATATCGTGACCATCAAATCTGCAAGCCAGATCAATGACAAGAATGAATTGTGGGGAGTGAAATCAGAATTAAACCACTCTCTAGTTACAAACCCACAATCAGTCCAGATCATCAGACCACATAGCTTCAAAGATCTACAACTGTGGTTGATCCAACTAATGACCAGTTTAAGTCAGATTAAATCACGACTGTCGGATCTGCAAACACCAAATCTACGACAGGGATAGATTGTGGATATTGAAAGAAAAATTAAATCACTCACAAGTTGTAGTTCTGCAATCATCGTCAACCGTTGATCTGCTTCGAGAATCTCCATAGTCATCGGATCATGTCAATGTGGAAGGATAGGATAAGCGGGGTTAAAACATTGACATTGTGATTAGTTGAATACTTGTCAGTCGTCGGATTAAACCAGATTTCTCGTCAAGCCATCAGATCATTTTTGGGTGGAAGGATAGGATAAGCGAGATAAGATCTAATATCTCATTCATGCGAACTTTCGTCAGCCGTTGGATCATTATACGTAGAAGGACATGATAGGATAGAAGATAAGCACTGCAGACAGATCGAGCCGTTGATCTAAGATCCTAATCAAATGAACATCCTTCACTTCGGGTCAAAATATGTAAGGAAGTTACGCTCCGTCTATTTGAGATTTGAAAAACCCGAAGCCTAGAAATCTGAAATGAATAAGGACGGCCGGATCATTCAAAGTAATCCTCAACCATCTGATCTAAGAGGACATGTGGCAAACCACATCAGCAGTCTATGTCATCAAGGACACATGGCACAAGTTAGATAATGAAAAGTGTTAATTTGAATCAGCATTTCAAGTACGTTCAAATCATGATTCTGAGTGACACGTGGTAGCTACTCGGCTCGTGACACATCATCAAGTGACATAAGAAATTTATGTCACTCCGAGATTTTTTCTTCAAGATTTTTACCACCAGCACTCGCCCAAATTCCTGAAGTCCTGAATGTCGAATACCCGAAGTGGACACGAGACATTCGATCCGAAGATCACTTTAGGAGTGTTCTCAACTATCGATCTACTCCAATGGAAGGATAAAGTAAGTGGAAACATTAAACGACAATAAGTGTTCTCCACCATTGACGACTTACTTAGCAAGTGATCACTCCGGAGGAAAATAGAGTAGCGTTTATTCGAAACCTCCGAAGTCCCGAATGCCAAAGTCCTGAAGCGGACATAAATCATTCAATATGAAAGATCGCTTTGGGAGTATTCTCAATCGTTGATCATACTACATCGAGAGTTGAGGCCTGAGAATTCTGAATCCTGGAGATGCGAAAGGATCTCAACCATTGATCGAGAGAGGGATATGCGTCAACGTTTTGTCAGCTTCGGAAGATTGACGTATGGAGGAGAGAAGGGGTTTGAGATTTGAAATCTTTGGAGTCCAGAGACCCAAAGGAGATATCGACCGTCAATCTGATGTTGGGTGAATTATCAACCGTTGATCAAAATACAGAAGAAGGATAGCATAAGCATAATAGTCCGAAGACCCAGATTAAATGGTGGCCTTCCATCTCATTGCTTGATTAAGTCCTGACCATTGGATTAAGCAATGAAGGAGTAATGTAAGGATCGTATATGACCATTGATATGGATCCAAAATAGAAAGGTGAACTGTCCGATCTGTTTGGATATATCATATTCAGGAGATTTGATATGTTGAAAGTCACAAAGAACTAAAGGGTGAAGACCCGAAGTCCCGACAATTGTCCATTTCAGGAGATTAAATCGATAAACTCTCAAGCGCTCGTCTCAACTAATGTGAGGTTACCACCATTGGTCATATGAAAGTTACACCAGAACAATACAGAGAATCGATAAATGATCGAATATGGTCTGTTGGTGAACCGAGAACGCAACAAAAACATGAGTATGATCTAATGAGTTGATCCATGTCTATGATCAACTCATGACAAAAATGAACCGACACACAGTCATGATTAAAAGAGAGTTAAATCATGAAAACATGAATAAAGAATAAAAAGGAAAAATGATATTAATTAAAGTTTAGATTATCATTTTAAATGAAAAGGTACAATGGTTCAAATAAAGGGACACGATGTTTTATATCTCACACCAATTTGAAGATTATATAAATGAGAAAAAGTGGTGATAAGTGTGTGTCTCTGCAGTTCAGATAAGAATATCAAAACAGAGGCAAAGTTCAAGATGAAGAACTTTTTGTTCTAACGTGCCTGTCAAAGTCTTATTGAAGATCAAGAACATAAGAAGAAAGAGCAACAATTATGCAATCCAGTATTTAATATAGAAAGACCTTTATTGGAATACAATAGATTTATCAAAGATTAAATGACAGAATCTAGATTGCAAGATATGAAGTTTGACTGTAGATAACCAGAAGACCATACAAGCAAAGGTTGCAACATAAAAGTAGAAAGTACACAATGGTTGCTTGAGTCAAATTCAATGAAGAGAAGATGAGATTTATTCTCATTTTCAAATAAGGGTGGTTGGGTGGTGCAAGGGCAGGTTGGATTCTGTAGGGGAGTAGGTGCTTCCTTGTTAGTTGTAGTTGACTAAACAGGGGGTTGAATCCTCCTACCAGTTGGTGCTGGTGAACAGAGGGAGTTGGTTCTTCCTTGTTAGTTGTAGCTGACTTAATAGGGCGTCGAAGTCTCCTACCAGTTGGTGATGGTGAATGAAGGTGTGGATGCATCCTTCTAGTTGTAGCTGGTAAATGGGGTGTGGTAGCATCCCTTCAATCGTAGCTGAAGAAACTTGGGGAATGTCTCTCCATCAAGTTGTATCTTGAAAACAGTTTTGTAAAATAACATTTTATTAATGAGAAAAGAGTTGGTGGTTTTCCCTATTGGGTTCCACCATAAAGTCTTATGTTCATAACAATTTTTGTTCCTCATATATTGCTTAATTGAATAATTAATATGTGTGCTTAATATGGATAAAGTTAAAAGAAAAAGTAAGTAATATTGATTCACCCTCCCCCCCCTCTTAGTATTTCTATATATTCCATAAAGTTGTGAATTGTAGACCTAACAACATGAACATAAACAACTTTGAAATTCATATATGAAAGGGTTATCCAAGAAGGCCTAGTGAAACACAGAGAAGAAGTTACAACATGTTTGAATCTTTGAGCACTAAAGTGGAATGCTACAAATGTAACAACTTTGGACACATGGCCAAACGTTGCAGAATGGTAGTCCCTCCTAGAGAACCACAATAGAAAAAAAACAGTCATAGACAAGAACCTCATAAAAGGATATGGATAAGAAAGTAGAATCAGTATAACAATGAAGAATGCACACTCGCTCAATAAGCTAAGAAGAAGAAACATGGTTGATATGTCGAAAATGGGATTTCAAAACACATGACAGGTGATAGAGACATGTTTCTTACATTAATAAAGGAAAGAGATGGACCAGTCTCCTTCGGAAATGATGATTCAAATAAAATCATTGGGAAAGGCACAGTCAGAATTGGGAACAAGAATACCAAGGTAGAAAATGTTCTACTAGTAGAAGATATGAAACATACTCTTCTAAGTGTGAGTAAAATGTGTGACCAAGGTCATAAAGTTACTTTAGATTCACAAAAGTGTGAGATAAGAAAAGAAGGTTCAATAAATTTGATTGCAACAGCTGCGAGAACTTCAAGTAACATAATGTATTACGTGAAATTGGAAATGAAATGTGTTTCCTAGGAAAGGAAGATGAAAGTTGGCTATGGCACAGAAGAATGGGTCACATACATTTTGATAACCTTCTCAAAGTCATCAAAAGGGAAGCAATTAGAGAAATTCCCTAGATCACAAAACCAACCAACACTTTATGCAAGCATTGTCAACAAGGAGAGAAAACAAAGACCAAGTTTAAATCAAAAGAATATTCAACGACAAGATCACTAGAAAGTGTGCATATTGATCTAGTTGGACCAACTACAACAAAGGGTTTAAAAGGTGAGAAATACTTTATGTTATTAGTTTATGATTATACAAGAATGACTGCAATTTTCTTTCTCAAGAATAAGTCATAAGATTTTGAAAACTTCAAGGTCTACAAGGAAATGGTGGAAAATGAAATGGATTCAAAAATCAAATGCTTGAGATATGCTAATGGAGGAGAGTTCACTTCAAAGGAAATTCTCCGTTTCTAGGACACCTCAACAGAATGGAGTTGTTGAAAGAAAGAACAAGACAATATAGGAAATGGCTCGAACAATGCTAATGGATTCCAAATTGACAGATATATTTTGGACACAGGCAGTGCATACAACATTTCACATTCAAAACAGATTAATGCTCAGAAAAAACACTGACAAAACTCCCTACGAGCTATGGAAAGGAATACCAACAAATGTGAAGCAATTTAGAGTTTTTGAAGAAAATGCTACATCAAAAGAGAAGATGGAAGAATGGGAAAGTTTAAATCTTGTGTGGACAAATGTCTACTTGTTGATTACTCAAGTACAAGGAAATCAGACAAGTGTTACAACCTGAGATTGAACAAAGTTGTGGAAAGCATCAATGTAACAATTGATGAAACAGGTAGACAAGAATTAAAGGAAGAACAAAATGAATCAATGGAACAACTTTACGAAGAAGAAGTAAAAGATGAAAAAGAAGTATATGGGAAAGATGAAGAGGATCCAACATAAGAAGAAGAGAAAGTTTAGGAAGTGCCTCCAAAGACACCTAGCAAACAAGTACAGAAGAATCATCCTTCAGATCAGATTATTGGAAATAAATATGCAAGAGTTGAGACTAGAAGAAGAATCCTTTCACTAGAACAAACACACCTAGCACTCTCATCTACGATTGAACAAACCTGTTTTAAAGAGGCCAACAAGGATGAATTTTTGAATAAGGCCATGGATGGAGAATTGGATCAAATAGAGAAAAATGACACTTGGGAATTGGTTCAAAGACCAAAGTATAATAATTTGATCAGAAAAAAGTGGGTATACAGGAATAAATTGAATGAAGATGGACAGGTTACAAGGAACACAACTATATTGGTATGTAAAGGATATGCACATGTTGAAGGAATTGACTTTGAAGAGACATTTTCCCCAGTTGTAAGCAGAATCATTGTTTCTCCTCCAAGGCTCGGCTGATACGAAAACTGATGGAGAATCTCAACTGATCTTAAATCAGAACCTCTTAACCTTTGCATCTGTCATCATTATATTGATGCTTCTAGGTCTGCCTGTGGGGTTTTAACCTCTTTCCTCCTTCATTTCCTTTGACCCTGACTCATGCCCCCCTTTTTACAAAGTTTTAGCAAAGTATTCACCGGCATGAGGCCTTTAATTACCTCTACTCCTCTGCTTCGGTGTCACTACACTGCCAGGGAGTGTACATAGCACCAAGGGAGTCACCCCAACATCACAGACCTTGCTCCACTACCAAGGAGTGTCCATATCCCCAAAGGAGATATCTGCATACCCTCTCCTACTATTCACTCTTTTGATAATATCAATTTAATTTCAGCATGATGCACTGAGTGAGTAGGAGAGGAGGATGTCTGTTTATTTTCTAGGTGAGAGAGTTAAGGTGGATGCTCTGCTAGCTCTGTCTTTTGGGTTTATGTATTCCTTTCTAGATTTCCTTCTTTCCCTTGAGGTCTAACCGAACCACAAAGTAGACATTTATGACATTTCTCTAAAGTCGTTCATTTGCTCCGGTTGGATAGAGGATTCTTCAAAGTAAAAGCAAGTTTTATAGTGCTTGTAGTGTTTGTGTGTGAGTGATGAGTTAGGAACAGGGTTTTCTATGTTGTGTGATCTTAATACCAACCATCGTTTTACTGGACATACCTTCAAAAGAAAAGAAATCTAGGAAGAAAAGAAACAACAAAAGAAGTACTTGCGCAATAGTGAAGATATTCAACAAAGAACGTAAAGCGCACGCATGCACACACACACACACACACATATATAGAGAGAGATACTATTGGAAGTATTGTTTTAGGGCTTGGCCATTTACTGGGAGAGCATCAGGTTCTCGCCTCAGACTCTGCAACCGATAAGTGCCTACCCCGATTTTCTCAGCTACCTGGAAATTTCCAAGCCATAGACTCTGAAACTTAGAATGTTTCCCTTTATGTTCATTTGATCTGTCCCACTTCAAGGCTAAGTCTCCTACTTCAAAATTCTTTTCTTTAGGCTTATTCTTATCGAACCATATTTTCACTATCTATTGGTGAGCTAGGAATTTTGACTTAGGCTTTTATCTCTCTTCTTCCAGCATGAGCAGAGAGTTAATTCTTTGTTGCATGGTCGATGAGAGTTCTTTGTTGGAATCTTGGGCCAACTGAAGAGATAGAATATAGAGTCCATTTGGGAGGATGGCTTCTTGCCCGTAGACCAAAAAGTATGGGGAATTTCCTATAGCTTCCTTGGGTGTGACCCTATCGGTCCGTAGAGCATTATAGAGTAGATTATGCCATTTTATTTGGTTATCCATAACCATCCTCTTTAATATCCTTACAGATTTTTATTAGTTGATTCAGCCACACCATTTCCCTGGGGATAGTAATTTGCAGAGTACTTGATTATGATTCCTTTGTCTAGAGAAAACTCCGTCAATAGGGTGGAAAAAAAGTAAGATGCATTATCAAAGACCAGAACAGAAGGGACATTGAACTTCATGATCAGCTATTGTTCTATGAATTGGATCACTACCTTCTCATTTACATGAGTCAGAGGAATGGCCTCTACCCATTTCGTGAAATAGTCGGTGGCAGTAAGAATGTACTTGTGCAGTTTCGAGGAGCTAGGTGTGATTTCTCCTATGATATCCAACCCCCACTGCTCAAAAGGATGAGAGATAGTAACAGGTTGGATTAGGACCACCACTCTTTTATCCTTTCTAGTGTTTATTTGAAAAGTCTTATAGTTTCTAGTGTAAGTATGAGCATATTTGAACAAGGTGGGCCAATAATAGTTGGCTCTGAAAATCTTATGAGCGGTAGTGTTTCCTGCAAAATGTCCCCCGGCAAGGCCATCATGGAGTTCTTTCAGGACTTTGTCTGCATCTTCTCATTCGAGACATCTTAATATTACTCCATCATAATTGATCCAAAAGAGCACCAAATTTATAAGACGATATTGTGCATATTTTAATCGCAGGGCTATCCTTTCACTAGGGTTAAGGTTTTCGAGACAAGTCCCTTGATGTAGAAGATAAGTTAAATATTTATACCATGAGTCTTGACCTGGGGATATGTATGCTACTTCACCATACCATAGTTCTATTTCATTCTCCCATCCGAGATCTTCGTTTACTTGATCCTGAACTTCGGCTGCAAGCTTGCACAACCATCATCCTTTTACTAGTTTGGCAAGTTTTATGTGTAGATAAAATTCATGTACTACCACCATCCATATCCCTCTTCTTTCGCCCATTTCTTGCTGGGTAAACAAGGATCCGACTGCAGGGTGCGGCACAATTACTTTAGTGTGATTCTTGAGGATGTAAGACCTGAAATGTTTTACTGCCTTATAAACTGGGTAGGCCTATTTGTGTACAACAAGATAATTGAACTTAGCTCCTTGAAGATTAGTACTCATAAATGACACCGGGGATTCGTTGTTGTCATCATCCTTCTGAGTCAAGACTGCAGCTAGCGATTGATCGGAGGCCAAAGTATAAAGGGAAAAATATCTATTGAAATCGGGACTTCGTAACATTGGGGCCTGGGAAATGGAAGCCTTGATATTATTGAAGGTGTCTTTTCACTCATCATCCCATTTAAATTTGGCATCTTTGCAAATCATTTTTTGTAAGGATTTGATGATTTCTGCGAAGTCGGGAGTGAAATTCCTAACAAAATTGATTTTCCCGAACTCCATAGCTTTCTTGTTATGCGGTAATGGAAGTTGAGCTATGGATTTAATCCTTTCCAGGTCTATGTGAATCCCTTATTGAGATATAATGTGACCTAGCGGCTTACCTTCCTCGACACTGAAGATAGTTTTCTTAGGGTTTAAGGATATACCGTATTTCCTACACCTCTCGAAAATCTGAGTTAAGTGTTGGATGTGCTCTTCTCTATTCTTTGAATACACTGTTACATCTAGCGTTATCATCTAGATATACCACCACATTTATTGATTAGTTCCCAAAATCTAGATCATGGTCCTTTGGAAGGTTTCCCCTACATTAATTCATCTAGATATACTACCACACATTTATTGATTAGTTCCCAAAATCTACGTCCATGGATCTTTGGAAGGTTTCCCCTACATTAATTAACCCGAAAGGCATGAGCTTATAAGCAAAGTTCCCCATTTGGTTCGGAAAGTGGTTTTTAAATGATCTTCCTATGAAACAAGGACTTGGTTGTAACCTGAGAAACCATCTGGTAGAGAGAAGATCTTCAAGCCAGACACGGTTTGCAGGAGTTGTTCCATCGGTGGGACTGGGTAATTGTCTTTTTCTGAAGCTCTGTTGAGGTTCCTAAAATCTACACATAGGTGGATCTCTCCTGAATTTTTTCTCACCAGAACAAGGTTCGCTACCCAAGTGGAATGCCTAACTTGAAAAACGATCTTAGCATATAAAAGATTCTTTAACTCTTGATACATGAGAGGTTCCAGGGATGGGTGATACTTTCGAAACTTCTGTTGGAAAGGTTTCACTTCCGGTTTTAAAGGTATGGTGTGTTGAATGATGCGGGTATCATACGTTTTCAAATCCCTATAAGACCACGCGAAGACATACTGGTATTGTTTGAATAATTTTAGGTAAGATTTACTCTCTTCCTTAGATATAGTCTTGCCCAGATTCACATTCTTTGTACTCTCTGGGGTCCCAAGATTTATAGTTTCATGGAGGGGACAAGATCTACTAGTCTTTGCGTTTTTGGGTCCCTTAAATCGCTCTTTCAGATCAAACAGATTGTCTAGATTATATATCTTTCGGGATCGTGTGACCCTTTGATTTATCCATAGGTTGTCCCATCTGAGGATCGGTTTCTGTGGATAGATCTTGGAATTCTTCATCATCAATAACGAGATCTTTGAAATTGTCTTGGTTAGTCAAGAAGTTTATGATTTGTTCATCTGCTTCAAAGACTTTCCAATTGGAAATGTTATTAGGTACTGACGGTTTACAGAGCATCTCCATAGTGAATTGGTAGGCTTCATAATCTTGTAAAGGCGACAGCCTGGAAGCGGTTGTGGCCAAGGAGTCAACAAGAATATTTTTTGTTCTAGGGATCACAGTGATATTAAAAGCCTCAAAGTGCTCTATTAACCTATGCACCTCCTGCTGATAGTTCCTTAGATGAGGAGAAATGCAATGTATAGTATTTCTTACTTATCTAACAATAATTTTAGATTCTTTGAAAACTTCCAATTCTTTGATATCCAAATATATGGCTTTCATTAATCCTTGTACTAGAGCTTCATATTCAGCAGTGTTGTTGGTACATTCGAATTCTAGCCTACAAGACAAGAAATGCCATTTACCCATAGGGTTGATGAGGATGCACCCTGCTCCAGACCCTTCTTGAGATTTAGATCCATCAAAATTGAGGGTCCAAATTTGTGAACGAGAATCACTATTTTCATTTTCCTTATTAGTTCCTTGCTCCCTGACCTTTTGTTTTGTAAGCTCTAGCACTGGGTTTTGGCAGAAGAGGGTGTCTCGTATCGGTATCGACGATTTCTCTTGAAAAATAAATTTAGAATTTTAGGTAAGAGGAACATCAGATAAGAGGGGGGCGAAGTTTCCAAAGTAGGATTCACAGGAGTAATTTCCCATAATGGGGAAATCTATGGACGAGGTCTCGTTAGGGATTTCTAAATCAGTGACTCTATGCTTTAGATATCTATCCCTGTCGATTATGATCATGTTCTTGTATCCCTTCACTAGTGGTATCCAAAGGTGTCCCCAGTCTGTACTGAAGTATTCGTTTCGCTTCTCAGACCAATATCAACTCAGTAATATCCCATATGCCTCTGGTATATCTACCACAATAATTTCGATCACTTGCACAAATGTGGGGTGTGTCGATATTATGGTCATCACATCTTTGAGTTCTCTTATGACCTTGACCTGGGTCTTGTCTAGTTGTATGACATGTTTATCACTCTTGAGAGGAACGACATTCAATTTATTTCAAACAGACAAGGGCATGACGTTGGAGGATGCTCCAGAATCTACAAAACAATAGTGAAGGTTTCTATTGAAGATTTCAAACAGTAAGAGGAACAGGGGGACAAAAGGTTTCTCCTTTCGATCTCCCGAACATGTATTCACAGTTGGTTTTCCCACCGTATCTTTGTGAGTCAAACTTATTTCTAGGCCATTGCCCATCCTTGGGTTTTCCGCAAAGTTCAAGGCCTGCAACAGAAATAATTTCTGCTGAGGGATCCTGCATATATCCATAACTAAAATATTGGCCTTTAGCTTCTTCAAATCTTCAACCACGTTGTAATCTATTTTGGGATATTCCTGGGTATGAATTCTTATAGTCTTTTTACCAAGAGAGAAAGATGTTTTCACGTGGTCGATATTTAACTTACTTTTTGAGGCTTGGGTGGCATAGATATATTTCAAGTCAGGCGGGCCCTTACTACGTGTTTGGATCACCGAAACTTCCACGGGTTGTTCCCGAGACTCGAACAGTTCGTCGAAAGGCATGATCAGGTCGGGATCCCATATCAGCATGGTTGTATCTCGTGGTGGGTCAACTTCTTCCTGGTCAACAATATTCATGAACAAACTACTTGGCTTTCTGTTCAGGGAGACTTCGTCTAGAAATCGATTGGCCATTAAATTCACGACGTGTACCCATTGAGGGCAGTCTCTTTCAGAGTGGTTTTCCTGATGATAAGTACAAAAAGAATCAGATGCAACATTCCCTAGATCAATATTTAAGTTAGCTGGGGGAGGTTTAATTTCTTTGAAAGGCGAGTTTCTTTTAAAGAAAGGCTTATAGGGAATTTGGCCTTGGTTTCCCTATCCTACATTTCTCTTCATGTCTATGATTTCGTTTGATAATTTTTTAACCATGCATTTTCCCGACGATCTAGTCAAAATGAGTCCTCTCCTGGGAGGGGGCTAGGTTTCTTTCGTTACTAGAGAGACCTGGCCTTCTTTACATCCTTTCATCTGGAATTCTATCATTTTGGCCTCTTCATAGCAACTCTTTTAACAAACATAGAAATAGAAGCTGGGAGTGCATTGGCATAAACCTCAATTTGTAACTCTTGAGTTGGTTTTGTCGCAGGATGGAATTTCTTTAAGATGGTTGTGAATATCTCATTGAAATCTTTGACCCTCTCTTTTGGACTCATGGTGGCTATGAAAAACTCAGCCATCAGGGCTCCTGTAGTAGTTTCCTCTACAAATTTATCTAGAAAGTCTTTCTGGAACTTAGTCCAGTTGATTATCGATCCTACTAGCAAATTAAAAAACCACGTGGAAGCTGAATTTTCAAGCATGTAGGGGAAAAGTCTACAGACTACATCTTCATGTTGAAAATTCATGAGTCTACTCACGAGTATGAACTTCTTGATATGATATTCAGGTGAACCTGAAGTCTCGGGGTCATACTTAGGAAGAAACTTCTCCAGATGCCGGGGAAGATTATGTACTCGTCTAGGGACGGCCATGACATCTCCGACCAACTAGGGATAGTTGTTCTGAAGTGGGATTTCTCTTTCTTCCTCATGGTTATTATTACCTTTCATATCTTCGAAATCTAAGTCAAACTCTTCTTCTTCTGAAAATTCGTTTGGCTCGAAGATGTCGTTGGCTGGCGTTTCGGGTATCAGGTCAAGAGGTTCTTGGATTTCGATAATCATGAATTCTATTAAGTCTTCTATGGAGTGTACGAAAACCTCGTCGGGAGTACTAACAACTGGTCTGATTTTTTGTTTTCTTCGAGGGAGGATGGGAGCTAAGGAAATTGCATCGATCTACTGAGCGTAGGCTCTAGCGATTCTCTTGAATTGATTCACTTCCTTGTGAGGAAGGGCGTAGGGTATTTCAGGGTGAAAAGGTTTTTCCTCGGGCTAGGGTGAGTTACCCGCTTTGGGAGTACTCAACGTATGTGGGTTGTCAGTTGAATGACTATCCATGCATGTGGACCGTTATGAATTTGCAGGCTATTGGAAATTCTATATAAAATATATACTCAGCCATTCATTCTCGGGCCCTCCTTCTAGTGCCAATTCTGTTGATGGGTATTTTATCCATTGACTCAATAGTAGGAACAAAACCTACCACTGAGGCCTAATTAGACTTTGTATCATTTGAAGATGGAATGGTATTGGCACAGGGGAAGACCCAGGGTTCAACGCTACAACAACATACCAACAAAACCCTAACTACCGACCCTTTCAGCAACACCTGCGAAGCAGATGAAGTCTCACTCAAAGTAGAGGCAGGGGTGGTTGCAGGACTCAAGTGTTTGCAACCTTAGATGGGACACAAATCTGTGATTGTACTACTTAATAAAGCAATTATCACCTTCAGTTATTAATCATGCAATCATTATCTACTTCATTGATAAAACAAAGCCTCGCAGTATTCACAGTAATCTACCGTATACTAGCACTTCGCATAAGTAAAATAGGCTAGATGTAACTGATCAAGCACTGAGCATATTCATGTACATTAGATATAACATTCTATACATCATTAGCACTGAGAATAAGAAGATCTATCTAATCATCTCAAAGCACTAAGCAAAGAAGACATAAACACATTCAGGAAAGAACCAAGAAGGATAACACAATGTTTACGTGGTTCACCCCCCTCTTGGAGCTATGTCCACCAACTCTTATTCTTTATTGACTTTAGTCAATCTATTATAACACAGAGCCTCTAACCCTTACTTCACACAGGACAAAATATTTTCACCTTTCACAATCTGTCACAACTACTTGCACTCAACTCTGCAAGTCTCTTACAATCATGCACAAAGAATCAAAAACTCTACTTGCACTTAGCATACATTCAAATCACTTAGATCTAGCACTTATCCTTTCATTCATCTCCTCCTTTGCTTCCTAGCCCAGGAATCTATTTATCTATACAAAATAGGCCTAAACATGGGTAAACCCATCGGCCAACATCCCTTTCCCATTAGATATTCCCAAAAACCAAAAAAGAGGCCCAAAAGGGGGCCGATATCCCGTGATCTTCGCTTCGTATTTCACTCCTCCTTCAACAAGCTCTTGAATTCCCAAAATAGGTCAACATGACCAAGAAAATTTTAAAACTTGGTCAAGGGCCAACAAGCCCCCAACATTCACCTGTGACTCATCCCGAGTCACTCTCGTCTGAGCAGTTTTGCCTCGAAATCCTCAAGCTTGGAACGAGCTGCTTCGACTTGTTTCTTTGTTGTGGCCTCTTTATCAGTGAACTCCTGGATCACTGCATCATTCACTGGTCCTTCCAGGGGTTTTTATGCTGTGAGGATGACTTGGTCTAGTTATTCTCATTACCTCTCGACCTTTGTAAATATCAAACGTGCCTTGTCTTCCATAGGTTGAAGTCATTGAGTGACTTCCATCACTTTTCTTTGAAGCATATCAATCTGTTGCTGAGCTATGCGTTGTTCCTGAGATCTCTTCATTCTATCTACTACTGACAGGGCCTTCGGCTGTGTCTGTACTGTATCCACATGTTGTTTTTCTTACTGGAGCTATGACTCCAACACCTGTAATTATGGATTCTCTGTAAGGTTTTTGTATGTCTGGGCACTCTGGTTACTGATGCAGGAGCATCTCAAGCGAGCCAGTGGGGAGAAAACAGATAGCTGGAAAAGCACCCAACACAAATTTTGAAATATCTTGAACCATTAATGAAACATCAAGTGGAGGCGCACTTGTATAATGTAAATGGACCTTGAGCGATTTGCTCTCATCCTTAGTAGATAGAAGGCATTTATGGTAGTAAATGCAGGTAGATAGAATTGAATGTTAGATTATACAGTTTTAGAGTGCAAGAGGGAAGAGGGATATAGACGCCCTCATTGTGTATTGTAACATTATCAGAGAGAGAGAGAGAGAGAGCATAGAAGAGAAGTAGAGAGCTGTGTGAAACCACCCGTGTACAGAAATTTAAATTAGTAGAGAAAGCTTTGATTCAAATTCATGGCATCGTGTTTGTTCTCTGTGTATGTATGCTAAAGGTTATTCTCATGGTTATTTCACTCCTTCTTCTGTACATTTTCTTTTAGGCTATGTATGAATGATTTTTTTTTTAATGTTTGAAATATGAGAGGAAAGGGAAGAGAAATGAGTTTCAATTGTTTCTCCATTTGAGCAAGAGTTCCTGCAAGAAGTGTAGTTGAATTGTCTGCAAGGAGTGCGTCGACAAGGTGTTCAGGGGTTTGTCTCTGAAAGCTCAGGAGAGAAAACTTTTTGTTCTCATTTCCACAGAAGTGCAGTTGGGCACAGGAGTAGTGCAAGGAGTGCGCATGCTGAGTGAAGTCTCAGGGTTGTGGACCTGAGTGGAGTATTGAGAGACTACTGTTGCAGATGTGCATAGAGTTGAAGGTTTTCAACACTTGGAAGTGGTTGAAAGTCTACCGCAAGGAATGCGTGCAAGGGTTTTTTCTAAAAGACGCAGAGCCGTGGAAAGTTCAGAAAGAATTAGACCTTTTGAAGGAGTCGAAAGAAGGCATAGCGAAGAGGGACTGCAGGAGGATGAGTTCCGTGGAGAGAAACACCTTGGTTAGTTGTGCAGAAGTTCTCAGAAGAAGAACGGACGATCGAAATTCTCTGTGGAGAATCTGCGATGTCCCGTGAGTCGTCGGATCTCACGGAGGAGTAGGGAAGCTACCGCGAGTGTTTCAAAAGGTTCTAATATTAGGAGGAGTAGGAACATAGATCCGAGCCACAAGGGCCATCGGATTTACATGTGGATCCCTATATCAGGTTCTCGTGGGTGAAAGTCCCGTAAACTTTGCAAAGAGAATCACGATATTCCAAACCATGAAGTCTCGAAAGCTAAAAGGATTGTGTGGTCCACAGAGGAGTCAGCGAGTAGACAGGTGGTGCACTATTGACGTGGAGTCAACCTCCGTTGATCATTTCAGAGTTTCTGGGAGTAAAGTTCTAAATTCTTTGCATTAGGATTCGCGATATCGCAAAGTCCGAAGTCCCGATGGAGTAAAAGGGGCGTTGAAAAGTCAACCTTGTGAGCATGTCAAAATTTCAGAAAATCGGGTTTCAGGAATCGCGGGAACAAGCTTCTTGACACCCCGACCGCAAAAATCGCGATAAGGAAAAGTCTGAAAGAGAAAGAGGAAGGGTCAGCGTTGACTATTTTCGGGTTTCGGGAATTTGAGAAACAGGTGCTTGACCTATGTGTTCGCGAGGGTGAAAAGTTCGATCCCCTGAAGCATAAAGGGGATTTCTCAAAGTTAAGTGTGGGTGCAAATTTCCTGAAAGAGAAATAGAAGAGCCATTTCAAAGCTCTTCGGGCTAGTGGATAAGGAAATATCCTGTGTTGACGTGGAACTTCTGACTTATGGGTTGTGGAGGGGGTGCACGTCGTCAGTTTGGTATCAGAGTACAGAAAGGTTCTTTGCTTTCTGTAGCAGAGAAAAAGAAATTCACCATACCGCCGAGGATAAGGGACAGACAAACACCCAATCCACCAGGGGAGAGGGAAATGCTGAGAAGAAGAGGTAGGAAGATGACTGATCCAGCCATGGAGAAAGAAATGCGTGATCTACGAGCTAGACTTGAAGACATGGAGACAACACAGAGACGCACAATTAGTGCGGGGGATCTTAGTGATTCTGAAAGTGAAATTGAGGCTGAACATGAAGAAGAAGTTGCAGCCAAAGATGCAGCAAATGAACGTTTGATCATAGCTATTGCAAGAATGGGTGCAAGAGCAAAAATGGACATTCCCGTTTATGAGGGAAATATGGATGCAGAGGAGCTTCTAGACTGGATTAGAGATCTGGACACATACTTTGACTATGAAGATGTCGAAGAGGACAAGAAAGTCAAGCATGCCGTCACAAGATTGAAAGGACATGCAACATTGTGGTGGGATGAACTACAAGCTGACAGACACTGCAAAGGCAAGAAGAAGATCAAGAGATGGGATAGAATGATCGCGAAGATGAAGGCGAAATTCATCCCCAGAGATTATCAAATTACTCTGTTCAGGAGAATGTAGAACCTGAGACAGAAGCTGATGACAGTGAAAGAATACACTGAAGAATTCTACAAGCTAAACATCAGGGAAGGTCATCGGGAAAGCGATGATGAAAAGGTTGCCAGATACATGAATGGCCTGAGATATGACATCCAGGATGAGATGAGCATGGTAACCATATGAATGGTGGAAGATGCTTATCAGATGTCTCTAAAATATAAAGAGAAGCTAAGCTGAGAACAGGGTCAAAGAGGCCGAGGCAGAAGTCAGCCCAAAGGAAAATCAGTTGCCCAGGATAAATATCAGAATCCCAAGGAGGACTGGAAGA
Source organism: Picea sitchensis (assembly GCA_010110895.2). Classification (NCBI taxonomy): domain Eukaryota; kingdom Viridiplantae; phylum Streptophyta; class Pinopsida; order Pinales; family Pinaceae; genus Picea; species Picea sitchensis. Next base: position 228,132 of record SNQJ01S0007983.1, on the reverse strand, counting down.
AACCTCAGACTCAAACTGAGAGAGGTAGAATCTCACAGCGAGGGTAGCATACTGAACAGAGAGGATATTATACTGATAATAACACTTTTCCTCGTACTAGAGGTAGAGGAAGAGGAAGAGGTGGAGTAATAACCTGCTTCACATGTGGAAAGAATGGGCACAAGTCTTACGAGTGTCCAGATAAAAAGAAGGAGAGTGGAGAAACTCACATCGCAGAATCCCAGAGGTGATATTTGGAGGCAGAAGATGCTAAAGGCGGAAGATCGTTGATGATGCGAAAAGTCCTTTTGACACCAGATAAGGAGGGGGAGAATTTAGTCCAAAGAACCAGAATTTTCAGGACTGCTTGCAAGACCAAGGACAGGGTGTGCAAGGTCATTGTGGACAGTGGTAGCATGGATAATCTCGTTTCTTCAGAGATGGTATAAAAGATGGAGCTGGAGACGATTGATCATCCAAGCCCATACAGAGTTTCATGGCTACAAAAAGGACATTAGGTAACTGTCACTAAACAATGTTTAGTTGAATTCAAGATAGGAGGATATAATGATAAGATATTATGTGATGTAATTCCTATGGATGTTTGTCATCTATTGCTGGGTAGACCATGGAAATATGACAGGAATGTGATTCATGATGGGAGAATGAACACATACACCCTAGAGATAAATGGGAGGACACA
>SNQJ01S0007983.1:198993-227440 GCA_010110895.2 Picea sitchensis | reverse complement strand
AACACATTATTCAAAATAGTCAAACTTGCTAATGAGCAAAATAATGAACACACAATCATAATTTAAACGAAAGTAAACATTTGATAAAAATTAACGTTTTTGTTTAAATTGAGATTTTTATGATCCTTTCTAAATTTTGACATATATTCTTGTAATGCATGTTTCATACTATAGTGAATGTCTTAAGTTTGTCTCAAAGAAATCCAAGGCATAGAACTATTTGAAAAGGTTGATTCTGTAGCTCATTATAATTATCAATATTCTACTAGGGGCCCTTTAAATTTTGTAAAAATATAGGGGGAGTTGTTGGGGCCCAACAGAGTTCCACGCAGAGAAACACCTTGGTTAGTTGTGCAGAAGTTCTTAGAAGAAGAACGAATGATCAGAATTCTCTGTAAAGAATCCGTGAAGTCCCGTGAGTCGTCGAATCTCATGAAGGAGTAGGGAAGCTACCGCGAGTGTTTCGAAAGGTTCTAAGCTCAGGAGGAGTAGGACCGTAGATCCGAGCCACAAGGGCCATCAGATTTACACGTGGATCCATATATCGGGTTNNNNTTTCGGAGTTTTGGGGAGTGAAGTTCTAAATTCTTTGCATTAGGATTTGCGATATCGCGAAGTCCGAAGTCCCGATGGAGTAAAAGGGGCATTGAAAATTCAACCTTGTGAGCACGTCGAAATTTCAGAAAATCAGGTTTCAGGAATCGCGGGAACAAGCTTCTTGACACCACGACCACCAAAATCGTGATAAGGAAAAGTTCGAAAGAGAAAGAGGAAGGGTCAACGTTGATTGTTTTCGAGTTTCGAGAATCTGAGAAATAGGCGCTTGACCTACGCGTTCGCGAGGGTGTGAAGTTTAATCCCCTCAAGCATAAAGGGGATTTCTCAAAGTTAAGTGTTGGTGCAGATTTCCTGAAAGGGAAATAGAAGAGCCATTTCAAAGCTCTTCAGGCCAGTGGATAAGGAAAGATCCTATGTTGACATGGACCTTATGACCTGTGGGTTGTGGAGGGAGCGCACATCGTCAGTTACTTAGATGCTTGCACTCCAAGGAAAGAGATTTTAATCTGCTAACTGCACTACGAGAAGTTACTTCTCGTTGGTCTCTTATCTCTTGAGGGTTTTCGGGTACAGCGTGAAGCTCTAGTTTTGAGATGCATTGTTTTAGCTTCTGGATTACCTCTTTGAGTTGTGCCACTAGTTGTGGAATTCGTTCATCGGTCTGTACTTCGACGATTGTCACAGAGAAAAGTGCTTTGTTGACCCTTTCCTTAACTTCAAGTTGCTCGACGACTAACTATTCCTTCCTTTGTTGTAGCTCTGCTTTCTCTTCATCCCATTTTGCTTGTAGAGCGAGCTTTTCCTTTTCTGCAATACCTCTTTGGTCTTCAAGGTATTTCTATACTTGCGCTAAAGCCTAGGTGGCTTGTTATTTTTCCTCCTAATCTCGTCGAAGGCGAGCTTCAACTTTATCAGCGATCCGGTGTAAATGAGCGGGCTCATCACCTAGTTCTGGTGTTCCAACTGTCAGGGGCGCAGTGGATACTGCGCAACTGGACTGTAGTGCCTGTTTCACTTCTTGAAGCTCGACCTTAATGCGACTGAACACCTCCTCCGTCTTGGTTTTCTACTTCTCTGCTAGCTCCAGCGAAGCATCATTCAGTGCAACGACAATGAAGTCAAATTCGTCTGAGGTTAGGGCGGTCTCAAACTTGGCTCTAGTTGCTTTCATTTTCTTCCTTGAAGAAGGTTTTAGAGGGGAAACATTCCTTTTCTTTGAGGGATCCTCCTCGTCTCTTGGTGATGTAACCTCACCTTTCTTCTTTTCTATTTTTGTGCCATCAACCCCTTGCTTGGCTGAAATAGATGTGGTCTTTACAGATGCGTTGTCTAAATTGTCAACCTCTTTGGTTTTATTTATCTTGCTAGGTCTGGCTATATCCGATGCAGTTTCAGGGATGTCAATATCGGACATCTCTATGGGGTCCATTGGAACAAGGAGGTCCATTGACGATTCCTTGGTAATCTCCTCCAGGTCATCCTCTGTTAACCTGTAGTATGACTATACCTGTTGGTGATGCTCATCAATGTGCGTTGTGGTGTAGATGAAGTGGCAGTCCGCACTGAATTTCATCAATGGTCTAAATCTGTGAAGTGTGTTCAAGGTTATGCGAGGCGTGGCCTGTATGGCTACCTTCAACTGGTTATATTATGTGTGGAAGACAGAATTTGATTTCCACTGCTTGTTCATGTCACTGGAATACCACAACATACTGAACTTCGCGGTCAATGGTTCAAAGGGCTCGACATCCAGGAAGGTTCCACCTTCTGTCATCTATCATGCGATGAAACCAATTAATATGAGAATCCAGCTAAAATGGAACTCATACCCTTGGTCATGCACTTCCATGCAGTCTATTTCTAACTATTTTACCAAGTATTTGGCCCAATTCATATGTAGGCCCTCCATTCACATCCCTGTGGGGTCAACTACAAATCTGGTTACTTGGGTCGGTCGGTTCTTGTGAAATAGCTTGCCTGCAATCAACTGATAGGCAAGGTGCACTGCACCACTCTGGATAGAGGCTATCTTGTAGCCTTGTGTGCCCTTCTCTACAACACTGTAAGTATCCTTTATTCATTGGGCAAGAGCGTGATCTGCGGTCTTTCCGGGGTAGAAATACTGTGGGTCAAGGCCCTACATGCTTAGCCCTATGATCCGATGGATCAAAGTTGGATTCACTGTGATGTGACGGTTCAACCATAAGTATCCTCCATGATAGCAGGACAACAACAAATTGACACACATGTTTACTTCTTGATGCCTCTCGAAGTGAGTAATATTCATTACATTAAGTAGGGTTGATTGTGTGAGGTTCTGGGTCCAGGATTGAGCGATAATATTGGATTTATTTCCTTTGGTTCACGTCATATATTTATGAGGGGTGAGCATACTGTAAAACTTCCTGTCATCGAGGTTGAAGTCACTAAACTTCAACGCGATGAGCTTATCCTAGTCAACCTGAACTATGCGCACTTCTTTCCGAAGGTACACAGTGATCAAAGAATACTCAAATTCATGGGGTACACTCTCAAAATTGATGGCGCCACTCAGAGATGGTAGATAAGAAATTAGAATGCTCAGAATGAGCTTAGCATTTGCGATATCATCTCTTTTCTTAGTGCACTTCTCATTGGCTTGTCGGGATGGACCGGCTCAAGCAGTGGAAGGAGATGCCTATAGTCCTCTCGTCGATGATGCTTGTACACCTGTAAACAACCCTCGCTCTGACATGACTCTCTCTGTCATCAAGTCGATCAGAACCTCTTCAAAACATTTATCTGCAACGCTCAATGCTTCCGACATACGCACTTGGGATAAACAATTCACTGGATCGGGGAACAACTCAGACACGGTAATGAGATAGAGAACGATAACACAATGATCACTGTATAAACTCGTCTTAGGTTGTGGGATCAAATTCTCGATTTGGTAAAAGTGTTCTCGGTGCATGGCGCGACGAGCTAAATAGGTAATTCGACAACGGTTGGCTTGCAACAGGTATGAGCCTCCATTAACTCCTATTCGATCCAGTATGGCGCGATCCAATGGTTGGATGACGAACCTTTATTTATCTTCTGTCCATTCGGATTGGAAGTCGAACGGATATATCGGCCCCAACGACTATATTGCTTCGTCATGGTGAAGTGCCATGTGTCTTTGTTCTGATATCTCAGCGAAGCTCCAATTCTGTAATTTTTCTTTCTGCGAGGTCTCCTCTAGAACCTCTTGTAACCTTTCAGTATTATCCCTTTTCTTTCTAAACTTTCTAGCCTTCTTTCCAGTGAGCTTCGTCTCAGTAATGATTTTCTCGTTCTGATTATTTTCTTCTTTGGTCTTAGTTACTTTTTTCTGTTGAAATTCTTTCCTAGGGTTCCTGGATAATACTTCTTATGTGTTTGGGATAGGTAATTCAATCTCCTAAGGATCCTCTAGTGTTCTCTTAGCTTTGACATATAGGTTTCTAGTATTAAATATCTGCGTTCTACTCTTCTGTTCCTCAATCAAGTGCATGATCCTTCTGGTCATAAAGTCTTTTAACTCTTACTTCTTCTATTCCAAAACTTCTTCTTCTTCCTTTCATCTGACTTGATCTCTATCAATCCAAGGTTTTCCTATTAGCATGGTAAACAGGGTGTTGTCTTCAACAAATTTAATAATATCAAAGTCTTCTTCTATCGAAGTTCCATTGACAGTCATAGGTATCTGAGCGAGCCTTCCACATAGGTTTACTAGCTTTCCTCTGAATAAACGTATTCCTCCTAGTGAAGGGATCATATAAGGCCTTCCTATAGCTTCCCAGGTTCTCTCTGGCATAATATTCATCTGTGTTTCCTCATCCATAACACAGTCAATGTTGAAGTCCCCTATTCTTTCTTTGATGCATTCCTTCTCTTTGAAGATCTCTGATAAGATGGCATGTCGGTGGTCATTCAGGGTTTGTTTTATTTTTATCAATACTTTCTCGAATTCTTGCTAGGGTTCTTCCTTTTCTAGATCTACCTTAGGGTTCTCTTGATTCAGATTCATTCCTTCAAGCTTAGCAATCACTCTAGGTCAATCGAACATTTCATGGTCCATAGCCTTACAACAAAGACAACTAGGTCTTCTACCAGGGCATTCCTTAGCAATATGTCCTGGTCTTTTGCAACTATAACATAGGGTTAATCCTCTCTCTCTTTTAAATGATCCCCAACTTCATCTATACTGCGCACTAAGATCGTATGAGCTAACCTGAAACAAATTCTTTCTAGGGTCCTACATCCATTTTTTAGTCCAAACATTCTTTCTATGCATAGGTATAAGAAATCTTTCATTATTCTTATCAGATCTATTCATATCAAATCTTTTTTCATCTGTGAGTGCCCTAGTTTTTAAGCTGGGATAGAATCTATCAAACATACCTAGATTCATACTCTAGAAACAAAAATTTCCACTTATCTTACTTTTACAGAGTACAAAGCTTTCAAATCTAAGACTTTTTCAACTATTATTACCTTTATCAGAGCACAGAGTTTGCATATCTTACCTCTTTTAGTCAAAAGTTTCCACTTTTACCTTTCTTAGAGCACAAAGATTTCAGATCTTTCTTATTTTCTTCAAATCTGACCTCCTTTCTTTAGATTGGGACTTTTTCCTTCAGATCTGGCCTTCTCTCTTTAGCATAGATATTTTCAGATCAAGTAGAATATTGTGCACTAAGGCACAAATATACACATAGACATTTTACAATTTCAGGATGAATGTTTGCATAGAGCTTCCTCTTTCTCAGTTCCCAACAATCACAGTTTTAGGTCCCGACAACGGAACCATTTTTAGGCATAGGGGAAAACCTAGGGTTCAATTCTACAACAACGCACCAACAAAACCCTAAATATTGGCCCTTTCGGCAACACCTACGAAGCATATGAAGTCTCACCCGAGGTAGAGGCAAGGGTGGTTGCAGGACTCAAGTGTTTGCAACCTTACCTGGGACACAGACATGTGATTGTACTACTTAATAAAGTAATTAGCACCTTCAGTTATTAATCATGCAATCATTATCTACTTCGTTGATAAAACAGAGCCTCGCAGTATTCACAGTAATCTACCATATACTAGCACTTAGCATAAGTAAAATAGGCTAGATGTAACTGATCAAGCATTGAGCATATTCATATACATTAGATATAACATTTTATACATCATTAGCACTAATAACAAGTAGACTATATAATCATCTCAAAGCACTAAGCAAATAAGACATAAACACATTCAGGAAAGAACCAAGCAGGATAACACAGTGTTTACGTGGTTCACCCCCCTCTTGGAGCTACGTCCACCAACTCTTATTCTTTATTGCCTTTAGTAAATCATTTATAGAACAGAGCCTCTAAACTTTACTTCACACAGGAAAAAAGATCCGCGCAGCTCGCTAGATCCTTCTTCCTTGCGTTACAACACTAAGCCTTTCACAATCTGTCACAACTACTTGCACTCAGTCTTCAAGTCTTTTACAATCATGCACAAAGCATCAAAAGTGCTACTTGCACTTAGAATACATTCACATCACTTAGATATAGAACTTAGCCTTTCATTTGTCTCCTCCTTCTCTTCCTAGCCTAGGAATCTATTTATATATACAAAATAGGCCTAAACATGGATAAACCCATGGGCCGACATCCCTTTCCCATTACATATTCCCAAAAACCAAAAAACAGGGCCAAAAGGGGGCTGATATCCCATGATCTCCGCTTGGTCTTTCGATCCTCCTTCGACAGGCTCTCGAAGTCCCAAAATAGGTCAACATGACCAAGAAACTCTCAAAACTTGGTCAAGGGCCAACTGGTGCCCAACACTCAACTATGGCTCGTCCCGAGTCACTCTGGTCTAAGAAGTTTTTCTTCGACGCCTCGAGCTTGGCCCAAGCTACTTCGACTTGCTGCTTTGTTGTGGCCTCTTTCTCAGTGAACTCCTGGATCACTGCGTCGTTCATTGGTCCTTCCAGGCATTTTTCTGCTGTGAGGATGACCTGGTCTAGCTCTGCTCCTTGGCTCTCAACCTTTGTAAATAGAAGACATGCCTTGTCTTCCATAGGTTGAAGTCATTGAATGACTTCCATCACTTTTCTTTGAAGCATATGAATCTTCTACTGAGCTGTGCATTGTTCGTCAGATGTCTTCATTCTATCTACTGCTGACAGAGCCTTCAGCTGTGCCTATAGCGTATCCACATGTTTTTTTTCTTCCTAGAGCTGTGAATTCAGCGCCTATAATTATGGACTCTCTGTAATGTTTTCGTATGTCTAGGCACTCTGATTACTTAGTTGCCTGCACTCCAAGGCAAGATATTTTAATCTTCTAACTGTGTTGTGAGCAGTTACTTCTCATTGGTCTCTTATCTCCTGAGGGGTTTCGGGTACATCGCGAAGCTCTAGTTTTGCGATGAGTTGTTGTAGCTTCTGGTTTACCTCTTCGATTTGTGCCACCTGTTATGGAACTCGTTCCTCGGTCTGTACTTTGACGATTTTCACAGAGAGAAGTTCTTTGTTGACCCTTTCCTTAACTTCAAGTTGCTTGACGAGCAATTGTTCCTTCCTTTGTTGTAGCTCTACTTTCTCTTCATCCCATTTCTCTTGTAGAGCGAGATTTTCCTCTTATGCAACACCTCTTTGTTCCTCAAGGTATTTTTGTACTTGCGCTAAAGCCTAGGTGGCTTGTGTTGTTTCCTCCTGAGCTTGTCGAAGGCGAGCTTCAATTGTATCAGTGATCTGGTGTAAATGAGCAGGCTCATCACCTAGTTCTGGTGTTCCAACTGTCATGGGCAGAGTGGATACTACGCAAATGGACTGTAGTGCATGTTTCACTTCTTGAAGATCGACCTCAATGCGAATGAACACATCCTCCTTCTTGGCTTCCTTCTTCTCTGCTAGCTCTAGCGAAGCATCGTTCAGTGCAGCAACAATGAATTCAAATTCGTCTGAGGTTAGGGTGGTCTCAAACTTGGCTCTAGTTGCTTTCATTTTCTTTTTTGAAGAAGGTTTCAGAGGGGAAACCTCCTTTTCTTCGAGGGATCCTCCTCGTCTCTTGGCAGTGTAACCTCGCCTTTCTTATGTTCTATTTTTGTGCCATCACCCCCTTGCTCACCTGAAATAGACGTGGTCTTTATGGATGTGTTGTCTAAATCTTTGACCTCTTTGGTTTTATTTATCTTGCCAGGTCAGACTGTATTCGACGCAGTTCCAGGGCTGTCAATATCGGACATCTCAGCAAGGTCCATTGGAATAAGGAGGTCCATCAAACATTCCTTGGTAATATCCTCCAAGTCATCCTCCGTTAACCTTTAGTATGACTATAGTTGTTGGTGATGTTCATCAGTGTGCGCTCTGGTGTAGATGAAGTGGCAGTCTGCGTTGAATTTCATCAATGAACTAAATATATGAAGTTTGTTCGGGGTTATGCGAGGTGTGGCCTGTATGGATACCTTAAATTGGTTATAATATGTGTGGAAGAAGGAATTTGATTGCCACTGCTTTTTCATGTCGCTATAATACCACACCGTATTGAACTTCGCGACCAGTAGTTCAAAGGGCTTGACATCCGAAAAGGTTTCACCTTCCAACGTCTCCCATGTGATGAAAGCGATTAATATGAGTAGCCATATAAAATGGAACTCGTACCCTTGGTCCTGTGCTTCCATGTAGTCCAGTTCTAGTTGTTTTACCAAGTATTTGTCCCAATTCATATATAGGTCCTCCGTGCACTTCCCTACGAGGTCGACTACAAATCTGGTTACTTGGGTCAGTTGGTTCTTGTGAACTATCTTACCTACAATCAATTGACAGGCAAGGAACACTACACCACTTTGGATAGAGGCTACCTTGTAGCCTCGTGTACCCTTCTCTACATCATCGTAAGTATCCTTTATTCGCTGGGCAAGAGCGTGATCTGCGGGCTTTTCGGGATAGAAATCTTGTGGGTCGGGGCCCTACATGCTTAGCCCTGTGATCCGATTGATCAAATTTGGATCCACTATGATGCGACAGTTCAACCATAAGTATCCTCTATGATAGAAGGAAAACAACAACTTGACGCACACGTTTACTTCTTGATGCCTCCCGAAGTGAGGAATCTTCATTACATTAAGTAGGGCTGACTGCGCGAGGTTCTGGGTCCATGATTGAGCGATAATCTTGGATTTATTTCCTTTGGTTCACGTTAGATACTTATGAGGGGTGAGAATACTGTAAACCTTCCTGTCGTCAAGGTTTAAGTCACTGAACTTCAACGCGATGAGCTTATCCTGGTAGGCACATACTACATGCACTTCTTTCGTAAGGTACGTAGTGATCAAATCATACTCAAATTCACGGGGTAAACTATCACGATTGATGGTGCCGCTCAGAGGTGGTAGATAAGCAGTTATAATGCTCAAAATCAGCTTATCATTTGCAATATCGTCTCTGTGCTTAGTGCGCTTCTCATCGGCTTGTCGAGATGGACTATCTCGAGCAGTGGAAGGAGAGGCCCATAGTCCTCTCATCGACAATGATTGCACACCTATATACAACCCTCACTCTAACATGACTCTCTCTGTCATCAAGTCGATCAAAACCTCTTCAACAACTTTCTCTGCAACACTCAATGCTTCCGACATACGCACTCGGGATAAAAAAATTGCGGAATCGGGGAATAACTCAGACATGATAATGAGATAGAGAAAAATAACAGAATGATCACTGTGTAAACTTGGCTTAGGTTGTGTGCTCGAATTCTCGATTTGGAAAAAGTGTTCTCAGTGCATGGCACGGCGAGCTAAATAGGTAATTCGACAATGGTTGGCTTGCAATGGGTATGAGCCTCCATTAACTCATGTTTGATCCGGTATGGTGCGGTCCAATGGTCGGATGACAAACCTTTGTTTCTTTTATGTCCGTTCGGAGTGGAAGTCGAACAGATATATCGGCCCCAACAACTATATTGCTTCATCATGGAGAAGTGCCATGTGTCATTGTTTTGATATCTCAACGAAGCTCCAATTCTGCAATTTTTCTTTCTGTGAGGTCTCCTCTAGAACCTCTTGTAACCTTTCAGTATTTGCCCTTTTCTTTCTTAACTTTCTAGCCTTCTTTCCAATGAGCTTCGTCTCGGTAATTCTTTTCTCGTTCTGATTCTTTTCTTCTTTGGTCTTAGTTACTTTGTGTTATTGAAATTATTTCCTAGGGTTCCTGGATAATACTTCTTCTGTGTCTAGGATAGGTAATTCAATCTCCTGAGGATCCTCTAGTGTTCTCTTAGCTTCGTCATCCAGGTTGCTAGTATTAAATATCTGCAATCTGCTCTTCTATTCCTCAATCAAGTGCGGGATCCTTCTGGTCATAACGTCTTTTAACTCTTGCTTCTTCTTTTCTAAAACTTCTTCTTCCACCTTTCGTCTAACTTGATCTCTATCAATCCAAGGTTTTCCTATTAGCATGGTAAACGGGGCATTGTATTCAATAAATTTAATAATCTCAAAGTCTTCTTCTGTCGAAGTTCTATTGACAGTCATAGGTATCCGAGGGAGCCTTCTACATAGGTTTACTATATTTCCTATGAATAAACTTATTCCTCCTAGTAAAGGGATCATAATAGGCCTTCCTATAGCTTCCCAGGTTCTCTCTGGCATAATATTCATTTGTGTTTCCTCATCCAGAACATAGTCAATATCAAAGTCCCCTATTCTTTCTTCGATGCATTCCTTCTCTTTGAAGATCTTTGATAAGCTGACATGTCGATGGTCATTCAATGTTTCTTTTATTTGTATCAATACTTTCTCGGATTCTTGCTAGGGTTCTTCCTTTTCTAGATCTGCCTTAGGGTTCTCTTGATTCAGATTCATTACTTCAAGCTTAGCAATCATTCTAGGGCAATCCAACATCATGGCCCATATCCTTACAACAAAGACAACTAGGTCTTCTACCAGGGCATTCCTTAGCAAGATGATGTGGTCTTCTGCAACTATAACAGAGGGTTAATCATCTCTCTCTTTTAAATGATCCCCAACTTCTTCTATAATGCACACTAGGATCGTATAAGCTAACCTGAAAAAAATTCTTTCTAGGGTCCTATATCCATTTTTTAGTCCAAACATTCTTTCTATGCATAGGTATAACATATCTTTCATTATTCTTATCAGATCTATTCATATCAAATCTTTTTTCATCTGTTAGTGCCCTAGTTTTTAAGCTAGGACATAATCTATCAAACATACCTAGATTCATACTCTAGAAACAAAAATTTCCACTTATATTACTTTTACAGAGAACAAATCTTTCATATCTAAGACTTTTTCAACTATTATTACCTTTATCAGAGCACAGAGCTTGCAAATCTTACCTCTTTTAGTCAAAAGTTTCCACTTTTACCTTTCTTAGAGCACAAAGATTTCAGATCTTGGTTCTTTTTTTTAGATCTGACCTCCTTTATTCAGATCGGGCTTCTTTCCTTCATATCTGGCCTTCTCTCTTTAGCACAGATCTTTTCAGATCAAGTATAATACTACGCACTAGGGCACAAATCTACACACAGAGATTTTACAATTTCAGGATGAATCTTTGCACAGAGCTTCCTCCTTCTCAGTTCCCAACAATCACAATTTCAGGTCCTGACAATGGAACCAATTGTTGGCATAGGGGAAAACCTAGGGTTCAAATCTACAACAGTGCACCAAAAAAACCCTAACTACCAGCCCTTTCAACAACGCCTGCGAAGCAGATGAAGTCTCACCCGAGGTAGAGGCAAGGGTGGTTGTAGGACTCAAGTGTCTGCAACCTTATCTTGGACACAGATCTATGATTGTACTACTTAATAAAGCAATTAGCACATTTAGTTCTTAATCATGCAATCATTATCTACTTCATTGATAAAATAGAGCCGCGCAGTATTCACAGTAATCTGTCGTATACAAGCACTTAACATAAGTAAAATAGGTCAGATGTAACTGATCAAGCACTGAGCATATTCATGTACATTAGATATAACATTATATACATCATTATCATTGAGCATAAGCAGATCTATCTAATCATCTCAGAGCACTAAGAAAAGAAGACATAAACACATTCAGGCGACACCAAGCAAGATAACATAGTGTTTACATGGTTCACCCCCCTCCCGGGGATACGTCCACCAATATTTCCTTTAGTCAATCTGTTATAGCACAGAGCCTCTAACCCTTATTTCGCATAGGATGGGAGATCTGTGCAACTGGCTAGATCCTTCTTCCTCACGTTACAACACTAAGCCTTTTAGAATCTGTCACAACTACTTGCACTTAGCTCTGCAAGTCTCTTACAATCATGCAGAAAGCATCAAAAACCTTACTTGCAGTTAGCATACATTCACATCACTTAGATCTAACACTTAGCCTTTCATTCATCTCCTCCTTCTCTTCCTATCCTAGGCATCTATTTATATATACAAAATATTCCTAAACATGGGTAAAGCCATGGGCCGACATCCCTTTCCTGTTACATATTCCCAAAAACCGAAAAAGAGGTCCAAAAGGGGGCCGAGATCCCGTGATCTCTGCTTCATCTTGCACTCCTCCTTCAACAGGCTGTCGAAGTCTCAAAATAGGTCAACATGACAAAGAAACTCTCAAAACTTGGTCAAGGGCCAACAAATGGTTCTCTAGATCTTGTGATCCAACCAATTTTATCGGTGGGCTTTGTGTTTTCTTTTGAAGGCTCTTCCTTTAGTTAGGACTATTCGCTTCTGTATTTTCTCTTGGGTAGGACTGGTAGGAGAAGTGAAAGACAGTATAAACCAACTTGACCACAAACAGGATTTAGTTTTAACTACTGGGGAAGAGGTTGAGCTTGGGATAACCCGTTGCTCAAACATGCAGACAATGATTCTATGCCACAGGCCTAGTACCAATACATTAACCATGCAAGCACCCAATTACTATCTGAGAAACTAGTTATAAAAAAGAAAGCACATATGAAATAAGATAATGGCAAGAAAAATAATTCATCTACCATAACCCTTCATCACATAATAACACAATGATTTATCTTCATCATTAAAGCAAATAACATCAAGGCATTGCACCAGATAACTTGACAATAGAATCAATTGCTCTTACTCATTACTACATCATTGATGAAACAGGATAGGAACTAGTTCTTCTCTAAGTCCAATCACATGCATCTAATGAAAATAGTTTATCTTTGGTCCAGAAGGACTTCTCAATTCCTAGAAGCTTCAAAATAATTCTTAACTACCAAAAAGAAAGAGTTCTTACAACAACCATCGACCCTTTACTAACTAGCCGAAGCCTTTATTTATAATATAAATTTTTAACTAAACTAACGGCTAAGTGAAGTGTAGACAAAACAAAAATCGCCACGTGGCGTTATCTTCTAACAACTTCTTTAACAGTCGTCCCGAGATATTTCTTGGAAAGGGTGACTTCTCTCATATTCAGTCCAGCTGACAAACAGTTCTTCACAAGTTTGGGCCCATGGAAATCTGTGTTGTTCCATCGAGGCCACATATATTCCCCTGATGTCTACTGCATGCATCCAGTACTTTACTAAACTGGAGTTCAGTTGTAGCATGGTTCAGACTCTAATCGGATGTTCTGTGAATTTTTGCACTTTCCCTGGCCTCGCATCGGCTATCTTTGTGGAATCTTCAGTCCATAGCAAATCTTGTTCAACATGCAGATTGACTACGTCGCTCAGGTCGATGAAACTATCGGGGGTGGAGAACTCGAAGGACTTGGAATCTTTCATCGATCTGTTTATTCTGCTTTGGTGTTTCTTTCGGGTTCCTCGACGAGATCACTGAGCAAGCTTTGTTTGGTAATAGGGGAATCGTTCCTGCAATCGGGGTTGAGATAGTTTAGTGATAACGTAATATGATATAAGGTACCAACAAACAGAATAGACCGATGTGTACCTGTGCAGCTCATTAGTCTCGATCGTTTAATACTTACGTGATCCCAATTGCTCCTTTGAATGACCTACGATGTCTTTATTCACGTCGCCTCTCCTCTTTAGTTTAAATGAGTTACGTCAACACGTCATAGTGTGGCCAATCAACTACGACAGATATGAGCATCAGAACCATTATAGTAGCCTCTCAACCTTTTGTGGCTAGGAAAAGACACAAGAGTCGAGCGTGCACGTGTATACTCCCAGAAGGTCGGATACCGTAATAAGGAAGTCGTTAAATGCCTCCAGAATCCATATCACCAAGTGTGTCAACTATCATTCGTCAATAATGTAAGTTGGGGAGTTTAAAGAGATTGGAATGATCTTACTATACATCCCCTACAACTCCGATCGAAATCATTTTATGCATTCTGGATTGAATCTGTCAAGTAGTTGCGACGTGTTAAGTCATCAAGACATCCTGTCGTGAGGCGTGAGTGTACTTTTGGCATTCTCTGGTTTGCTCCTTTGTTTCGCTATAAATTCTAGGAGTTCTATGGGTAATTCTATGCATAAGTCGAGGTTATACCTCTGTAATGTTGGTCTTGTGAGTTTATTCAGGCGGAAGTCTATGTAGTGGTCCTTTACCATCTATAGACGTCCAAGCCACTACGTTGTTGCATTATGGGATCCCCTTTAAACAAGGGACGGGGTTTGTGAGGTAGTCGGAGTGTTAGGTCTGAGCCCCAATGTGCCTGGGACTCTTTCTTATTGGCTTCCAGTGTTTTTGAATCTTCGACAGGAGGTACAGGCCTTTGCTCGGAGAGGGTGTCGGCGCCTGTAGTAGAGGTTGGGGTGGAGAGAAGTACGCATGAAAGAGGTATGCTGGGGGCCGTGCCCCCACAGGAGAAGACACCATGGAGAAGGGGTAGACCTAGGAAGGATATGGTAAAAAGGGAGGAATACTGCCTCCCAGTTGAGCTGAGTGTACATCCTGCCGCTGAGGGGTCTATGACGTTTACTAACTGGTCGGATCCTATGGGGACTACCAGTAAAGGAAGCGGGGGATGAAAGGGAAGGGAAAAAGAACAGGGTTCTCTCGTCAAGAGTTCCATCCAACATTTAGTGCAGGCCCAACTTGCCATAGTTGAACTCTGCCAAGAAAATAGAGAGTTGTGGAGCCAGTTGGCGGTGAAGAACCAGGAGGTGTCGGCGTCACAGGGTCGCAGAGGAAGAACAATTTGGCTCCAGAGACATCTTTGACAAGCTCAATATACAATTGTGCAGTTGCACGAGGTGCAATGGGTGGAATCGAAAGAGGAAAAGGAAATGTTACAGGGTGTGAGAAGTAGTCCAGGAGAGGGTCCTCCCATAAGAGATGCATAATGGATGGGCCCTTGCTTTGTGTTCCCCGAAATGATGCTTAACATTTCTTCTCTTTTGTCGTAAGGGTTTTATACTCTCACTGTGACCGGGCCGGTCAGTGAAGACGCTGACGATATCTATTTGTATGCGGCCCAAGTTTGGCGGGAAATTTTAATTATATGAAAAATTTGAAGCGTCTTGAATGTATCACATTCTCGTTGGATGTAAATTAACCGTATTCTTTTTGCGCAAATTATGGGATTTTATAATTTTTATTATTGCAATGTAAGTTTGTTGATATGTTCCCTTTAAAACTTTCAATATCGATTGACATTGATGTGGCATTATTAACCCGAGGTTATTTAAAATATTTAAACATAAAATTTAGCATTCGGCTGGTGGGTAAGGATTGCACTTGGGGACTTCACTCACGTCGAAAGCACTAAAGGAAATAGATACTTCGACTACCTATACTTGGATGGCGTTGGGGATCAACATTTAAAATGTAAAAGTAATGTGTATTTTACTTTGTGAATTATCATTTTGTAACTCCCCGACGTTGAAATCGCATCGGGTGTCGGCGGTCGGCGATACCGCTCCTCTCCTTGCGCAACGCTTATTTTTCATTTTCCTGTTTAAGTCGAATAGATTGGTCTTCGGCAATACCCTTGCCAAATCTTAATCGCAAAATGAAATACTTTTGTCTTCCGACGCCGATGAAGATCGACGCTTGGCTATTTTGAACTCCTCAAGCAACTTTTGTCACCTTTGACCTTTACCGATGCCGAACTCCCTAAGTGCGTTGAGGAGAGCTTTTAGTTTGTCGATTCCTCAAGTGGTTGTTAAGTATCCTTTAATGGTTAAGATGATTCTTTGTTGTATATTCAAGCAAACTTTAAAAAATTCAAACATGAAACATAAAAGAAAATCGTAGGTATCAGTTTCATACTGAAGGCAAAACAGACAATGCAAAGGATCAAGTGGTACCCAAAAAGTAAAATATGGACATAGACTTTTTAGGGTGTGTTGAGTGCTCAACAGTATCTATTGCCAATTTGTTGTTCCTTCTTGCTTCCTTCTGAGCTGCAATCTTTGTTTTCTTCAAAGCCTTGTATCCTGGAGGAATTGAGAACCAAACATCTGCCCCAAGAGCTTTCAAGTAATTTTCCATTCTATTACTCCAATATTCAAAATTGCTTCCATCAAATGGTGGAATCCCATTTGGAATGTTGTCTTCCATTTCTTCTTAGGATATTCCTTCTAGTGGTTAAATTGTACTGAAGGTAACCCGCTCTAATACCAATTGTTGATACTGAGAGGGGGGTGAATCAGTATCAAGTACAATTTAAAAACTTTTCAACGTATACTTCAACCAGATTATATATTCAATTATATCCAATGAGCAATGAACAATAGTAGAAGAGTTACACCATGCACAATATATGACAAATAGTCAATGGTTATTGTTCAAGGGAAGTAATGACTTCAAAGGGAAGCTACAGATTGCAAATATAAAGGGAGGGATAAACCTCCAAAAGGAAGATACAGTCCTCCAATATCAAGAGAGGTTTGACCTCTCCATCCTTTCACCTTCCTTCTACCCAAGAATATATGAGAGATAGTAAAACTTTACATTGAATTATCACCATCAACCAACCATCACAAAGAACCTAATAATGCTTCATGAGACTTATTCAACTTCTGTAATTCTTCACTTCTTGGAATACTCTGATCCTATAGATAATATTACTCAATGTATTCTTTGAAACTCCTCCAAGTTTCACTCCTTGAAGCCTCCCAGAAAAAGGAGTTATAGAGAAAATGGTAGACCTCATTCAATTTTGGTTTATTCAAGAGAGCAAACTTGTACAGAATGCCCCACGCTCAATATTAAACATAATATTTTGAAATTCGTACATAAGAAACTACATCCCATACTATTTCCAATGAAATTGGTCTTACTTAATTTGGATTCTCTATGAAGACGTTATGACTATTTTACCCAGAATACATGTTTATGACTAGCTTCAGGACTAGTAAAAAACCTTATCTTCCACATAGAATATCTCCAAAATTATAGTGAACAAGGAGCTAGAATTTTTACCATAGATACCTAGATATGTCTTCTCAGTAGCATACAAATTTCACCATCTGAATCATTCTAGAAACAAAGTTATAGAGAAAATGGTAAGATGACCTGTAAATAACATACATTAGAACACATCACCAAAAGACTTCATCCTCCCTTGAAATTCGGCCTTCTTTACTTCAGATTTCCTCTGAAATTCGACTTATATCTCCTTGTTCATTAAAAAACATGTGTGTACTTAAAAATGAATGTATAATGAGATGTATTTATACCCTTTATGTCACTTCCTTTTAACATTAGGGTCGACATGTAGTTTCTGCTTCAATTCACATTGTCATCTTCAAAAATTAATTTATCCTCAATCGTGAGGATCCACGTGGCCTGCCACATACCATCGAAAGTGACATGACTTATACTATCCATCCATGGGTGTTGTATATGCATGTGTAATTTCCTTCATGTCTATCTAATTCTATCAACTATGGCGTCCAAGAGCCAATGGCTAGGGTTGACATCAATGACAACAACCAATCTTCCAACATTAAGTTACTCGAAGAAATGTCATGATGTAGGTTTCTTCTGAACCCTTCAATAATAAGAATAAACATGGAGGGAGAGGTGGGATTCCCTTTTCTGATGCCATGAGAAGGATTGAATGGGATCAGGGGAGCCATTAACAAGGATAGAGAATAAATCCAAGGATATAATATTTTTGACCCTACTAACCCAATTTTGACTGAAGTTGAAATCTATTATCATTTGAACTAGGAAATCCCAATTTAAATAACAAAAATATTTGTACATGTTAAGTGATAGGAATACGTGGTTAATTTTTTTTTGATTTTAGTGAGTGGACGGTCTCATAAGTTATTATAATGACATTAATGATGTCACCCTCTAATCAATCCCCCTTGCACATGTGAAGTTATATGGGACATGACATGATTTATCCTGTTGACTATGACCTTGGATATGATCTTATATATCACATTGGATAATGAGATAGGTTTGAACTTTTCCAGGAAGTTAGCATAGTCTTCCTTGGGTATGAGAATGAGAATTTTGAAATTAAATGCTTGGAGGATTTATGAACCAACGTTTCTAGAAGAAGTATGTAGCGATTCCATCCAACCAAATTGGCTTATCTGTTGTCATTTGCATAAATATTCTTTCAACTTCCTCCATGGTGACTTCTCTCATGAGGCTTGTGTTTTGTTTCTGCAATAGCAGGTAGTCAACTCCCCATAAGCCTTCAAAGATAGTGGGTGAAAATTAGAATAGGTGGGAATGAAAGGGATATAATAGAGAGATACAATAATGGAGCTCAACAACTCAAATGAAGAGGGAGTTACTCACTAAGGGATGTGGTTTAAGATGAAATTTATGTCATGTTGCCTATCAATTGTTGCCTTTGAGAGTAGCTAGAGATAATAATCTTTGAGTTCCTTTTAAATATCATTGTGTTCTTCGAGTTTCTCTCCATTGAAACATTGCAGGGAAACAATTTTAATGTGATGCCTATGGTCGATCATTGAGTTGTGGAAAAATATAGTGTTTCTTTTTTCTTCCTTAAGCCATATGATTCTATATTTTTGTTTCCATATGATTTCTTCTTAATTATCCCTTATTTTGTTCTATTCCTTCAAATTTTCCTCTTTACTTGAGAGCTCATTACTCCTACCGTCATTTATGATGGTATTCTAAACCTATTCCATTTTGTTTTCCAAATCTTGTTGTGCCTAATTTTTTTTTCCAAAGCTTTAATTTTGATTTCATATTTTTAAGTTGTTGTTGAAGTCGATACATGGAAAATCCCTTTAGTGGTTATGCCTCTTTCCACCATTGTTTTATATTTTCTTTCAACTTAGGGTGTTTAATCCAAAATCTTTCAAATTTGAAGGGTTTTGATTTGGGTGGCCATAGATTATCCCAAATTCGGCTTATGGGCCACTAATTCAACCCCACTCCTTATAGGATATTTATGTTTCGAATACAACTCTTAATTGGATAAGGGATTCCAATATGAGGAAGTGATCTGACCTCACCTCTATTTTATTCTTACCCCATAGTTTATTAATATACGTGTGACAACAATTATTGGTTGTCATATCTATCAATTTTAGCTTTGAATTGTTGTTTTTGAAGAGAACATTGTCCTCATATGGCCACCTTGTGCCTCCCCCTTTTTCACTCATTGAGGTTATAATATTAAATTCCTCTCCAATAATCCAATGATTTTGATCTATCACTACACCTATATTATGGATTATCTTTGGAAAATATAGTTTTGTAGGAATAATATTGGGTCCATAAACAATAGTAATTATACCTCTCATTGACAAGCCAATCTCTTTGAAACTTGTAGAGATGGTTCGACTTGTTGTTATGAAATTTTCTAGAACTATCG
The DNA here is from genome assembly GCA_010110895.2 of Picea sitchensis. Taxonomy (NCBI): domain Eukaryota; kingdom Viridiplantae; phylum Streptophyta; class Pinopsida; order Pinales; family Pinaceae; genus Picea; species Picea sitchensis. The sequence continues at coordinate 208,119 of SNQJ01S0007983.1, read as the reverse complement.
TGGTTGGATTCCATGGAATATATATACCTGCCTAGAAATAATATGCACTAATAACTATTGAGTCATAACCCTTCCAACATCTTTATGTTATTTTTCCATTACTTCCCTATCACACTTAGTTGCTTGAATCATAAAAATAGCGAGTTTGTATTTCATGATCCTTCTCTTGATCAACCTTTCCTTACCCTTACCATTAACCCATCTAATTTTCTATGATGTGATATTCATAGTTAAACTTTAGTTTGACATAAAAAGTACTTATCCATCAAAGTTGACACTTGTAAAAAGTCTAGTAGTTGGGCACCTTCCTCTTGAATTTTTAGCTTCTTAGGGTTTTTGCCTCTTTTTTTTCTTCACCTACTAATTTTCTTCTATAGTTTTATCTATGCCATTATGATTCCTAGACTCAATGAGGCCCCCTGATTTTGTGAGGATGAACCAATTTTGGCTTTTCCTTTCAAGAGTTCTCTCTATAAGGCTTGAATCTCTTCTTCTAATATATTTGTTAGTCTTTTTTCTCTATATAATTTGATGAGTGTTGGTAGATATATTTCATGTATGTCCATATCATTTATTGTTTCTAATTCCTTCTCCTCTAAATTGGATTTGTCCTCTTCCTCATCACCCATTTCTAGATCTGCATTGCCTTCTAAATCTCCCTCGGTTGGTTCCAGGCTTGCCTCCTTTTTTTCTATGCTTTGTCTCACTTGGGTTGGTTGTGGTAGGCATATTTTCCTTAGTTGTTGATGCTTCCACTCCTAATTTTCTCTTTGTGAGATCATCTTGTTCTTCTAGAGACTAGAAACTACTAGTTACTTTGGGGTTATTGTTGGTTGCTTAGGTAGAGAATTCTTTTCTAGACTTTCTATTGCTTGGCACTTTAATAAAACCCTCATTTTCATCCCCATTTATCATGTTGCTTGATCTTAGCTATGGAATTTAGAGAGTAGTCCTTAAGAATATGATCATTCTTGTGGTATTTCCTAAAATAGAAAGGTATGTATTCATAGACTAGGGTTTGTAACCATTCTAAATCTTGGATGTTGATGCAAATATATTCCATGAGAGCTCTTGAAACATGAATTACTATAAACAAAAATTCTTGCATAAGAAATATATCTCCTTCTTCTGGTGATTTTCAAGGTTTTGATAAAGCATCCTAAGATATTTCCTCTTCTCGGCAACATTTATTCACCCTAAAATTATAGAGGGAGCAAGTATAGTTGAATCCACACCAATTTTTTTGTGTAATATTCCTTTTTGAGGACGAACTTCTCCATCTAGAGCCTTCAGTGTAATCCTGCAAAATTAAATAAGTATGGGCCTTCAACAAAGACCATTTCTTATCCTTCCACTCTTGTGAAAATGGTAGTAAAGAAACATTTGGACCTTAACTTTAGATCATTTTTCCTTTTGGGTTTCCATCCTAAATTTATCCACTATATTAGAGCCTTTTATGAGGGCTAAAGTCTCATTAACTTCCCTATGACTACATGATCTTTCATATATTGTATGTAACCCCCAACCCTAGTTGATGTGACTTTGTATATGGGGTTTTTTATTACCTTAGATAGGAATCCTCTAGGTCTACTATTGTTTATACTACTCATATATGTAGTATTGTTGCCATTTCCCTATTTATTTTCACCTATATCCAAAGTATGATCCTTCCTTTTTCTTGCACCCCATTACCTTAGCCTTTTTTGCCTCCCTTAACAAAACATCATGAAACAAGGGGTTTTTTTTTTATTAATGGGTTCATTGCCTATCATTACCTCTTGCATTACATATACCAGGTGTCTTCCTTACTTTTCATTGCACCTACCAATCCCTCCACCACAGTTTCCTTACCCACTGCTTCTTACCTTACTCACCTAACCCTAAGCTTCTGCTCTGACAACAACCCTAGCAAACACACGTTGTCCATCACCACCATCTCCCTTGTTGATCTTGTTTTTTTTATTAATAATTACTATCAATTAATATAATAAAAAATATTAATTAATTATTTTTTAAACATAATTGTACATTTAAAAACTTAGGCTCTTATTTATTTTTTTACATTTAATTAATTAATTAATTAATTTTTAAGCAACACCTAACTTAATACACCGATCTACATAAGATACACCTAAAATGAGACAACTAACACTAACATAAGTATCACACCTAATATATTCACCTGGGAAAACATATATTTAATGTTATTACTACTATTTATTAATTATAATAGTTAATTTTTTTTAATTTTTTGTTGTTGTTATTATTATTATACCTGTTACTATTATTTATAATAATAATTATTGTATCATTATTATTGGAGCACGTGCTCTCATTATGTTCACTTCTTCCATATTTCATGATACTGCTACAAAATATCACTTTTCTATCGTACATCCATGTTCTTGCAATTGTTATATTATTACCTTCAAAGTCATTGGATTATACTTTTAACGACTAATTCTTTTTTTTAATATAGTATTTATATTTCTATCATAAAAAAATTGGAATATAGTATTTATATTTCTATTATAAAAAAATGATATAGTCATCATACCTTGTTGCCTTCCATAGAGGAAACCAGGTTGTAGGATATTGGGAGAAATATTGTCAAAGTGTCTCCACATACCGCTAAAACATAGTCGGTGACATGTTCTTTTTCCTTTGTTTCCCTTCTCCTCATCTTGGTGCGCTTCTTCCCGATGGAGGATACTTTTTCCTTTGGAGTTCGTCTTCCTCCCACGCCCCCGGTGACTGTTTTCCTTATCTACCATTGTGAACTGAATCGTAGTTGTAGGTTGGTTATTGTAGAGGGGGTTGAAATACCCATCCCACTGATGACCGTTTGACTGTGCATAGGTTCGCCAGACGAAATGTTGTAGAGGATTATGTTGGAGGTCCCAATTGAGCAAGGTGTAGTTTCCTAAAGATATCACCAAACAATTCCTTGGTGAATTGGCCTCCACCTCGTGTTATTTCTATCCATAACCTCCCTCCAAGAATATTAATGCTCTCATGATTTTCTTCTTCCCCTCTACTAGATTTCCTATTCTAACCTTCAATCTTCTTCATATTCCATTCTTCTTAAATCTATGTCATATCTTATTATATGTTTATTTTTGGTATTTCATGCTTCCTAAACACAAGTCTCATAATTTTGAGTTCCTCAAAATCGATGTCATTACTTTTTCTTAAGTGATAGCTCTATATCAAGAAGGGTGGGAGGTGTGGAATTTTTGTACTTTGGTTCAAATAAAATTTCTTTATGATTATTGTTATTGTTAAAAAAATGCTAAAAAATTATATAAGTCAAAATTTGGTTGAAAATGCCCAAAGGGGTTGGATTCAATGGTCAAAGGGAGGAGTTTTTCACCATTGGGAAAGGTTCAATTTCAATGAGGGTTGCTTAACTTAGAGCCATGGGGACACCTTGAGGTAGTGGTTGAACCTGTGGTTGCGCCCATAGATATTATATTAAATGATATCATGACCCATGAAAACATAAGTGGATAAAATCCCACCCCCATGTCCTTCAATTTTAAATCCCAAAGGGGTTGGATCCAATGGTGGAAAGTGAGAAGTTTTTCACCCTTGGGAAAGGTTCAATTCCCGTGAGGGCCTTACCTGGAGCCATGGGGGAACCTTGAGGTAGTGGTCGAATGTGTAGTTGCACCCAGAGATACTATATCAAATGGTATCGTGACCCATGCACACATAAGTGGATCAAATCCAAGCCCCATTTTCTTAAAAGTTTACGCCTCCGGGGTGTAGGGAAGTCGATGATGGAGTGTACTGTTAAGGCACTCCATCATGTAAAGTCATCGTTTTTAAACCTCTACTTACCTTGTGTGTCGTGTATGGGGCATTGTGGGCACACCTGGAGGTTATAGTGGTAGTAGTCGAATAACACGACCATGTGTCACATGAGTACGTGCCCAACTAGTTGTTGATTCTGCAAGTCACAAAAGAATAAAAAAAAAAGGTTGAAAATGTATGGTTACCATTGAATGATGATTAACTACAAGATTTTTTGTTGTTGGGGTCAGCAAAGGGTTATCAATTTTTTATTTTTCCTTCAAAAATGAAGGGGAATAATTTGTGTACTACACATTCCTCAATGTTGTTTCATAAACTAGTAATTTGAATATAAACATAGTTATCGATTTGGAGAGAACTATGACCTCAAAACAAGAATTCTTTCTCTAAACATCCATATTTTTTAGTTAAAAATACCAAAATCAACCCCCAAATTGAGAAGTGTGCAACAAGTTGCGCCTTTTTTTTTCAAGATTAAAATGACCACATTTTTCAACCACGACCTTAACAAACTCATAATTTTTGTCTTGCAAAACCATTAAAAATTGTAAATGTGTTGAACCTGCATAGAATAGATGTAGCTAGAAAATACTACACACATTTGCAGAGAGAAATTGATAAAGAAGAAGCAAGAGAGAAAGAATCGAAGAATTCTCATTAATCGTAATGAATAATGAATAATTTACACAAGATATACTTTGTATGACTCAATCAATGCGCATTGGAGGAGAACCAATGTGCCATAGTGGTGGTCTAGAGTGATTTGGACATGCACCAGCAGTTATGGGAGTGAACTGCCACCTAGTTTAGTCTCTCAAGAAGTTACATGAATGAACTACCACCTAGCTGAGTTAACTAGTCAACCAATCTTCAGTTAACTGACTGAAACAGAGTGTAGTGAGGAGTAGATCAAGGAATTAAGGGTAATGCGCCATTTTGGTGATGAAACCAAGGCAAGTGCACATTATCATGGTGATGATCCCAATGTTGCATGGTGACAAAACCAATGCAACATCTAGACTCAACTCAACTAGTCAAACCGAAGTGTCAACTGAAGAGAATATTCTCCAGGTGGAATATTCTCCCCTAAAATATAGGAGACTAGATAATGACTAATTATGACTAATAAACAAGGAAAAATGTTAGGAAAAAGAAATCCTAGTTGTGTGTGAAGTAAATCCAACACCCCCGTTGAACATCACTATGGTGAAAATAAAGAATGGGTCTCGACAACGAGGCCATGTTAGGTACCCAAATACAAAAGATACATTGAAATAAAGTGAGGAAAGAGGGAAAACCTCATGGGAAACCCCCCCCTTAGGTACAATGTATGTAAAAAGAATAACTATTGTTTATATGCAACTGTGTCCTTCAGTCCAAGACGAATTCAAAGAGAATGGAACTTCTACTTAGTGAAGGTCTTGGTGAAAATGTATGTCGTATATTCTGCTGAAGGACATAATTGTAGGTCGATGATCCCCTAGTGTACTAAGTCCCAGATTTAGTGCATGTGGATCTCGATGTGCTTCGTCCGCTGCCTCTGAACTGGATCTCTGCAGAACTTTAGACTACTCTAGTTGTCACACCAGATGAAAATCGGCCGATGAAACTGAACGCCCAACTCAATGAGAAAATGTTGTAGCCACATAGCATAAATGGTTATGTTAAATACCCCTTTGTACTCTGCCTCGGCTGAAGATAGAGAAATGGCAGCTTACTTCTTGCTCGACCAACAGATAGGCCTGAAACCAAGACTGAGTGAGTAACTAGATGTGGACTTGCAATCAGTGTTATCACCAGCCCAGTCAAAATCAGTAAACCCGATGAGATATAATGTAGAATCTGCTGCATAATGAATCCCAAAGGTGATGGTGCCATGTACGTATCGAAGGATACGCTTTGCAGCTTTCCAATGTAGCTCATGTGGATCCTGCATGAACCTGGAAACTGCGCCAACTTCATAGGAGAGATCTGGTCTAGAGTGTGTGAGATACAACAAGCTCCCCACTAGCTATCTGTACAGTGTGTTCTCAACCACTGGAGTGTCCTCGCCATCCTCAAGTTTGACTCTTGATAGGAAAGGATTTAGAGAAGACTTGCAGTTTGTCATGTGAAATTTCTTAAGGAGATCTCGTGCATACTTGGCCTGAGACAGTTTGATGCCTGATGCATCCTGACTGATCTCAAGTCCAAGGAAGAAGTGTAGTGGACCCATGTCCGTCATCAAAAACGTGTCATGTATATTCCTCTTAACTGCAACAATCACTAAAGTCGAGCAACCGGTGATCAAAAAATCATCAACATACAGAACTAAGAGTAGAAGTGAATCAGTCGTCCTAAGCATGTAGACATTTGGGTTTGATTTACAACGTGCAAAGTTCAGTGACAACAGGTTGGAGTCCATCTTCACATACCATTCCCTTGGAGCTTGATTGAGGCCATAGAGGGACTTCTTCAGTCGACAGACCAAATATGAGTCCTTCATAAATCCATGGGGTTGCTCCATATAGATCTCCTCAGAGAGATCACCATGAAGAAATGCATTCTTCACTTCCATCTGATGGACTTCCCATCCCTTGGCTGCCACAATGGCAAGTGCCAATCGTATGGAATCCATCTTCGCTACTAGATCAAAGGTCTCATCATAGTCAATACCATGCACATGTTGAAATCCTTTGGAAACAAGCCTGGCTTTGTATCTACTAATCTATCCATCCACTGTGCTCTTAGTCCTGTAGACCCATCTGCCTCTGACAAGTTTCCTCCCAGAAGGGAGGGGAACTAGATCCCAAGTCTGGTTCTTGAGGAGGGAGTTGTACTCCTCCCGCATGGCAGATTCCCAAAAGGGATTTCTAGCAGCCTCTCCATAAGACTGTGGATCTTAAGAATGAACCGAAAAAATATGCCTGGAGGGAAATGGTTTAGTGGAAGTGAGTGAAATAGGAGGCTCCTCGAAATCAGATCGATTCCTCCTAGTATCGATCGAATCAAAAACAAGATCCCCTGCATCCTGAAGAGTAGTATGTGCCCACTTGGGCCTCTGCTCTAGCTCTGCATTTTCACTTAGATGCTTTGACTCTACATCTGATTGTACTAACTCTGCATCTAAATCATCTGAGTCCTCTGAATCAAAACTCTCTTCTGAAGAAGAGTCGGCATGTGCATGCTCATCATCTCGGATAGGTAGAAGAATGAATGTGTCTACATGCGACTGTTGAGGTACATGCAAGACACTTTCCTCGAATTGGACACTTTACTCAATGATGATTTGGTCCGAGGAAATATCAATAAGTCTATATCCCTTCACACCATCGGGGTATCCAACAAAAATACACTCAGTTCTCTGTGGATCAAGTGCCTTCCTCTTTTCAGAGGGAATCTGAGCCCATTCATGTGAACCGAAAATACGAAAGTGGGTCACTTCCGGTTTGAGTCCGCTCCAAGCCTTGTAGGGGGTCTTATCCTTGACATATCTATGGGGAGATCTGTTTTGGATGTATGTTGCATAATTAAGTGCTTCGTCCCATAGTATTTATGGTAGTGACTTTGCATGTAGCATGCAAGATTCCATCTCTTTTAGAGATATGTTTTTCCGCTCAGCAACTTCATTTTGTTGTGGAGTATAGGGGACTGTGTGCTGCAACTGAATCCCTGCCTCATCACATATATTTCAGATCTCATGATTGACATACTCACCCCCATTATCATTTTGGAGGACTTTGATTTTATTTCTTGACTTTGTCTCAACTAGGGATTTAAAATCTTTGAGGTGTTGAAAGACGTTGGATTTTTTCCTGAGAAAGTGAATCCATGTGAAATGTGAGAAATCATCAACAAAAATGAGAACAAACCTCGCTTTGTTAATAGATGGATGTGGAAAAGGACCCATGAGGTCATTGTGGATCAGATCTAAAGGCGTGAAAGCTCTCTGAGACTTTCCTTTTTCGAATTTATCTTGAGGGTGTTTTCCAAGAACACATCCCTCACATACTGTAACACCCATGTTTCCCCCAACTTGTAATTAATCATTAATTAGGATTACCATGGTGTGGAATGGGAACAATGTAAATCTATTATTGTTTGAATTTCCAATAACTGACTGTGAGGGTGAAGCCTTGAAAGTACTACCCATGATATCACTAGAGGAAAGAATGTGAAAAATATAAGAGATCAGTTAATAAGAAAAGGACTGGTGGTTGAACCATAAATTTTCCCATCAATGGAAGCATGGTATAGCTACAAAAGGTCATCCCAAAGTACCACAGGGTCCTGCAGACCCAGACTGACCTGAGTTTCCTTCTGACAGAAGTAACAGGATAGGAGGGATGTGCATGCAAAGCACGCCAGAGAATAAAAAAAAGAGTGGAGAATGTGAGGAACTCACCAGCAGAGAACGATTCGAAGGCCATGAACATGATGATGAGGAAGCATCTGATAAACCTCATCGAGTCCATGATAGAGAGAGAAATATCTGAGAGTATGCAGAGAAAGAGACATGGGCAGAAGGCCACGATAAACGTCGTGGAAGATGTGAAAGAGAAATCATCGTTGAGAATTGGCATAAATTCCCTGGTGATATCATGACTTGGAACGGGGGTGGCCAGATTGATAAGAATGAATGCCTCTGAGCCTATGGTTGGGTGGAAAGGAAAACACCCATAGTCAGTTAGTTGGCTACAACTTGTAATGGATAAGTATTCTCATATCCTATGTATTTAAGCAATAACTGTGAATTAAATATGGATATCCTATGAATGTTGTAGGGATGTGCATGTTTTCTCAATGATTATACTGTATCCCTTTAATTCTGCCTAATTGTGTATTTAATAAAATAAGGAATTCTCTGGCTTGTACACGTAAATTCCCAAGCCCCGTGGTGGCTCAAGTTAAAATAAATGAACTGTGAATTTTTTGACCTTGGGCATAGCCTCACATGTGCATGCTGACACTCCCAGTCGTTTTGAAGGAAGGAGTCTGTTAATCTCGAGAGAGGTAGTGCATGTATGCACAGAGTCTCTGTGAGGCGGGTAGAGACCGAGAACCCCCTTAAGTTCTAGATTTGATAAATGAGCATAAGGGGTGTGTGGAAGATTTATCTAATTGTTAAGTTCAGGAGAAATAACGCAAAATACCTAAGTACTTAAGGAGCTAAAAACGCTCAGGAAGGATAGTGAGATTCAAGCCCTAAAAGGAGAGATCCTTTTGTTTGAAAGACAAATGGATGAGATTAGTTCAGGAGGAGCTTGTTGACGGGCGAAATTGACCGTCCGTCAACTGGGAGAGTGGAACCGGTCCGGGGTTGTCTAAATA
>SNQJ01S0007983.1:184561-195121 GCA_010110895.2 Picea sitchensis | reverse complement strand
CCAAATGGGATTCCACCATTTGATGGAAGCAATTTTGAATATTGGAGTAATAGAATGGAAACTTACTTGAAAGCTCTTGGGGCAGATGTTTGGTTCTCAATTCCTCCAGGATACAAGGCTTTGAAGAAAACAAAGACTGCAACTCAGAAAGAAGCAAGAAGGAACAACAAATTGGCAATAGATACTGTTGAGCACTCAACACACCCTAAAAAGTCTATGTCCATATTTTACTTTTTGGGTACCACTTGATCCTTTGCATTGTCTGTTTTTCCTTCAGTATGAAACTGATACCTGCGATTTTCTTTTATGTTTCATGTTTGAATTTTTTAAAGTTTGCTTGAATATACAACAAAGAATCATCTTAACCATTAAAGGGTACTTAACAACCACTTGAGGAATCGACAAACTAAAAGCTCTCCCCAACGCACTTAGGGAGTTTGGCATCGGTAAAGGTCAAAGGTGACAAAAGTTGCTTGAGGAGTTCAAAATAGCCAAGTGTTGATCTTCATCGGCGTCGGAAGACAAAAGTATTTCATTTTGTGATTGAGCTTTGGCAGGGGTATCGTCGAAGACCAATCTATTCGACTTAAACAGGAAAATGAAAAATAAGAGTTGCACAAGGAGAGGAGCGGTATCGCTGACCGCCAACACCCGATGTGATTTCAACGTCGGGGAGTTACAAAATTATAATTCACAAAGTAAAATACACATTACTTTTACATTTTAAATGTCGATCCTCGACGACATCCAAGTATAGGTAGTCAAAGTATCTATTTCCTTTAGTTCTTTCGACGTGAGTGAAGTCCCCAAGTGTAATCCTTACCCACCAGCCGAATGCTAAATTGTATGTTTAAATATTTTAAATAACCTCGGGTTAATAACGCCACATCAATGTCAATCGATATTGAAAGTTGTAAAGGGAACATATCAACAAACTTACATTGCAATAATAACAATTATAAAATCCCATAATTTGTGCAAAAAGAATACGGTTAATTTACATCCAACGAGAATGTGATACATTCAAGACGCTTCAAATTTTTCATATAATTAAAATTTCCCACCAAACTTGGGCCGCATACAAATAGATTTCGTCAGCGTCTTCACTAATTAGCCCGGTCACAGTAAGAGTATAAAACCCTTACGACAAAAGAGAAGAAATGTTAAGTGTCATTTCGGGGAACGCAAAGCAAGGGCCCACCCATTATGCATCTCCTATGGGAGGACCCTCTCCTGGACTACTTCTCGCACCCTGTAACGTTTCCTTTTCCTCTTTCGCTTCCATCCTTTGTACCTCGTGCAACTGCACAATTGTATATTGAGCTTCTCAAAGATGTCTCTGGAGCCAAATTGTGCTTCCTCTGCGACCCTGTGACACCGACACCTCCTGGTTCTTCACCGCCAACTGGCTCCACAACTCTCTATTTTCTTGGCAGAGTTCAACTATGTCAAGTCGGGCCTGCATTAACTGTTGGATGGAACTCTTGACGAGAGAACCCTGTTCTTTTTCCCTTCCCTTTCATCCCCCGCTTCCTTTACTGGTAGTCCCCATAGGATCCGACCAGTTAGTAAGCGTCATAGACCCCTCAGCGGCGGGATGTACACTCAGCTCAGTCGGGAGGTAGTATTCCTCCCTTTTTACCGTATCCTTCCTAGGTCTACCCCTTCTTCGTGGTGTTTGCTCCTATGGGGGCACGGCCCCCAGCATACCTCTTTCATGCGTACTTCTCTCCACCCCAACCTCCACTACAGGCGCCGACACCCTCTCCGAGAAAAGGCATGTACCTCCTGTCGAAGATTCAAAAACACTGGAAGACAATAAGAAAGAGTCCTAGGCATGTTGGGGCTCGGACCTGACACTCCGACTACCTCACAAACCCCGTCCCTTGTTTAAAGGGGATCCCATAATGCAACAATGTAGTGGCTTGGACGTTTACAGATGGTAAAGGACCATGACACAGACTTCCGCCTGAATAAACTTGCAAGACCAACATTACAGAGGTATAACCTCGACTTATGCATAGAATTACCCATAGAACTCCTAGAATTTATAGCGAAACAAAGGAGCAAACCAGATAATGCCAAAAGTACACTCATGCCTCGTGACAGGATGTCTTGATGACTTAACATGTCGCAACTACTTAACGGATTCAATCCAGAATGCATAAAATGATGTCGATCGGAGTTGTAGGGGATGTATAGTAAGATCATTCCAATCTATTTAAACTCCCCAACTTCCATTATTGACGAATGATAGTTGACACACTTGGTGATATGGATTTTGGAGGCATTTAACAACTTCCTTATTACGGTATCCGACCTTCTGGGAGTATACATGTGCACGCTCGACTCTGGTGTCTTTTCCTAGCCACCAAAGGTTGAGAGGATACTATAATGGTTCTGATGCTCATATCCGTCGTAGTTGATTGGCCACACTATGACGTGTTGACATAACTCGTTTAAACTAAAGAGGAGAGGCGACGTGAATAAAGACATCGTAGGTCATTCAAAGGAGCAATTGGGATCACGTAAGTATTAAACGATCGAGACTAATGAGCTGAACAGGTACACATCGGTCTATTATGTTTGTTGGTACCTTATATCATATTACGTTATCACTAAACTATCTCAACCCCCATTGCAGGAATGATTCCCCTATTACCAAACAAAGCTTGCTCAGTGATCTCGTCGAGGAACCTGAAAGAAACACTGAAGCAGAATCAACAGATCGATGAAAGATTCCAAGTCCTCCAAGTTCTCCACCCTCGATAGTTTCATCGACCTGAGCGACGTAGTCAATCTGCATGTTGAACAAGATTTGCTATGGACCGAAGATTCCGCAAATATAGCCGATGCGAGGCCAGGGAAAGTGCAACAATTCACAGAACATCCGATTAGAGTCTGAACCATGCTACAACAGTTGAACTCCAATTTAGTAAAGTACTGGATTCATGCAGTAGACATCAGGGGAATATATGCGACCTCGATGGAACAACACATATTTCCATGGGCCCAAACTTGTGAAGAACTGTTTGTCATCTGGACTGAATACGAGAGAAGTCACCCTTTCCAAGAAATATCTCTGGACGACTGTTAAAGAAGTTGTTAGAAGATAACACCACGTGGCGATTTTTGTTTTGTCTAAACTGCACTTAGCCGTTAGTTTAGTTAAAACTTTATATTATAAATAAAGGCTTCGGCTAGTTAGTAAAGGGTCGATGGTTGTTGTAAGAAATCTTTCTTTTTGGTAGTTAAGAATTATTTTGAAGCTTATAGGAATTGAGAAGTCCTTCTGGACCAAAGACAAACTATTTTCATTAGATTCATGTGATTGGACTTAGAGAGTAACTAGTTCCTATCCTATTTCATGAATGATGCAGTAATGAGTAAGAGCAATTGATTCTATTGTCAAGTTATTTGGTGCAATGTCTTGATGTTATTTGCTTTAATGATGAAGATAAATCATTGTGTTATTATGTGATGAAGGGTTATGGTAGATGAATTATTTTGCTTGCCATTATCTTATTTCATATGTGCTTTCTTTCTGATAATTAGTTTCTCAGATAGTAATTGGGTGCTTTCATGGTTAATGTATTGGTACTAGGCCTGTGGCATAGAATCATTATCTGCATGTTTGAGCAGCGGGTTATCCCAAGCTCAGCCTCTTCCCCAGTAGTTAAAACTAAATCCTGTTTGTGGTCAAGTTGGTTTATACTGTCTTTCACTTCTCCTACCAGTCCTACCCAAGAGAAAATACAGAAGCAAATAGTCCTAACTGAAGGAAGAGCCTTCAAAAGAAAACACAAAGCCCACCGATAAAATTGGCTGGATCGCAAGATCTAGAGAACCATTTGTTGGCCCTTGACCAAGTTTTGAGAGTTTCTTTGTCATGTTGACCTATTTTGAGACTTCGACGGCCTGTTGAAGGAGGAGTGCAAGATGAAGCAGAGATCACGGGATCTCGGCCCCCTTTTGGACCTCTTTTTCGGTTTTTAGGAATATGTAACATGAAAGGGATGTCGGCCCATGGGTTGACCCATGTTTAGGAATATTTTGTATATATAAATAGATTCCTAGGATAGGAAGAGAAGGAGGAGACGAATGAAAGCCTAAGTGCTAGATCTATGTGATGTGAATGTATGCTAACTACAAGTAAGGTTTTTGATGCTTTCTGCATGATTGTAAGAGACTTGTATAGCTAAGTGCAAGTAGTTGTGACAGATTATGAAAGGCTTAGTGTTGTAACGTGAGGAAGAAGGATCTAGCCAGTTGCACAGATCTTCCATCCTATGCGAAATAAGGGTTAGAGGCTCTGTGCTATAACATATTGACTAAAGGAAATATTGGTGGACGTATCCCCGGGAGGGGGGTGAACCATGTAAACACTATGTTATCTTGTTTGGTGTCGCCTGAATGTGTTTATGTCTTCTTTTCTTAGTGCTTTGAGATGATTAGATAGATCTTCTTATGCTCAGTGATAATGATGTAAATAATGTTAGATCTAATGTACATGAATATGCTCAGTGCTTGATCAGTTACATCTGGCCTATTTTACTTATGCTAAGTGCTTGTATACGACAGATTACTGTGAATACTGCGTGGCTTTGTTTTATCAATGAAGTAGATAATGATTGCATGATTAAGAACTGAATGTGCTAATTTCTTTATTAAGTAGTACAATCACAGATCTGTGTCCCAGCTAAGGTTGCAGACACTTGAGTCCTGCAACCACCCTTGCCTCTACCTCGGGTGAGACTTCATCTGCTTCACAGGCGTTGTCGAAAGGGCTGGTAGTTAGGGTTTTTTTGGTGCACTGTTGTAGATTTGAACCCTAGGTTTGCCCCTATGCCAACAATTGGTTCCGTTGTCATGACCTGAAATTGTGATTGTTGGGAACTGAGAAAGAGGAAGCTCTGTGCAAAGATTCATCCTGAAATTGTAAAATCTCTGTGCGTAGATTTGTGCCCTAGTGTGTAGTATTATACTTGATCTTAAAATCTCTGTGCTAAAGAGAGAAGGCCAGATATGAAGGAAAGAAGCCTGATCTGAAGAAAGAAGGTCAAATCTGAAAAAAAGAACCAAGATCTGAAATCTTTGTGCCATAAGAAAGGTAAAAGTGGAAACTTTTGACTAAAGGAGGTAAGATTTGCAAGCTCTGTGCTATGATAAAGGTAATAATAGTTGAAAAAGTCTTAGATATGAAAGATTTGTGCTCTATAAAAGTAAGATAAGTGGAAATTTTTGTTTCTAGAGTATGAATCTAGGTATGTTTGACAGATTATGTCCTAGCTTAAAAACTAGGGCACTAACAGATGAAAACATATTTGATATGAATAGATCTGATAAGAATAATGAAAGATATGTTATACCTATGCATAGAAAGAATGTTTGGACTAACAAATGGATACAGGACCCTAGAAAGATTTTGTTTCAGGTTATCTTATATGATCCTAGTGTGCATTATAGAAGAAGTTGGGGATCATTTAAAAGAGAGAGATGATTAACCCTCTGTTATAGTTGCAGAAGACCACATCATCTTGCTAAGGAATGCCCTAGTAGAAGACCTAGTTGTCTTTGTTGTAAGGACATGGGCCATGATGTTGGATTTCCCTAGAATGATTGCTAATCTTGAAGTAATGAATTTGAATCAAGAGAACCCTAAGGCAGATCTAGAAAAGGAAGAACCCTAGCAAGAATCCGAGAAAGTATTGATACAAATAAAAGAAACATTGAATGACCATCGACATGTCAGCTTATCAAATATCTTCAAAGAGAAGGAATGCATCAAAGAAAGAATAGGGGACTTTGATATTGACTATGTTCTGGATGAGGAAACACAAATGAATATTATGCCAGAGAGAACCTGGGAAGCTATAGGAAGGCATGTTATGATCCCTTTACTAGGAGGAATAAGTTTATTCATAGGAAAGATAGTAAACCTATGTAGAAGTCTCCCTCGGATACCTATGACTGTCAATAGAACTTCGACAGAAGAAGACTTTGAGATTATTAAATTTGTTGAATACAATGCCCCATTTACCATGCTAATAGGAAAACCTTGGATTGATAGAGATCAAGTCAGACGAAAGGTGGAAGAAGAAGTTTTAGAAAAGAAGAAGCAAGAGTTAAAAGACGTTATGACCAAAAGGATCCCACACTTGATTGAGGAACAAAAGAGCAGATTGCAGATATTTAATACTAGCAACCTGGATGACGAAGCTAAGAGAACACTAGAGGATCCTCAGGAGATTGAATTACCTATCCCAGACACATAAGAAGTATTATCCAAGAACCCTAGGAAAGAATTTCAATAACACAAAGTAACTAAGACCAAAGAAGAAAAGAATCAGAACGAGAAAAGAATTACTGAGACGAAGCTCACTGGAAAGAAGGCTAGAAAGTTAAGAAAGAAAAGGGAAAATACTGAAAGGTTACAAGAAGTTCTAGAGGAGACCTCGCAGAAAGAAAAATTGCAGAATTGGAGCTTCGTTGAGATATCAAAACAATGACACATGGAACTTCTCCATGATGAAGCAATATAGTTGTTGGGGCCGATATATCTGTTCTACTTCCACTCCGAACGGACATAAAAGAAACAAAGGTTTGTCATCCGACCATTGGACCGCACCATACCAGATCAAACATGAGTTAATGGAGGCTCATACCCATTGCAAGCCAACCTTTGTCGAATTACCTATTTAGCTCACCGCACCATGCACTAAGAACACTTTTTCCAAATCGAGAATTCGAGCCCACAGCCTAAGCCAAGTTTACACAATGATCATTCTGTTATTTTTCTCTATCTCATTATCGTGTCTGAGTTGTTCCCCGATCCCGTAAATTTTTTATCCCGAGTGCGTATGTCAGAAGAATTGAGTGTTGCAGAGAAAGTTGTTGAAGAGGTTTTGATCGACTTGATGACAGAGAGAGTCATGTCAGAGTGAGGGTTGTATATAGGTGTACAATCATTGTCGATGAGAGGACTATAGGCCTCTCCTTCCACTTCTCGAGCTAGTCCATCCCGACAAGCCGACGAGAAGCGCACTAAGCACAGAGACGATATCGCAAATGCTAAGTTGATTCTGAGCATTATAACTTCTTATCTACCACCTCTGAGCGGCACCATCAATCGTGACAATTTACCCCGTGAATTTGAGTATGATTTGATCACTACGTACCTTACGAAAGAAGTGCGTGTAGTTTGTGCCGACTAGGATAAGCTCCTCACGTTGAAGTTCAGTGATTTAAACCTTGACGATAGGAAGGTTTACAGTATTCTCACCCCTCATAAATATCTAATGTGAACCAAAGGAAATAAATCCAAGATTATCACTCAATCATGGACCCAGAAACTCACGTAGTCAACCCTACTTAATGTAATGAAGATTCCTCACTTCGGGAGGCATCAAGTAGTAAACGTGTGCGTCAAGTTGTTGTTGTCCCTCTATCATGGAGGATACTTATGGTTGAACCGTCGCATCACAGTGGATCCAACTTTGATCAATCGGATCACAGGGATAAGCATGTAGGGCCCCAACCCAAAAGATTTCTACCTCGGAAAGCCCGCAGATCATGCTCTCGCCCAACAAATAAAGGATACTTACGATGATGTAGAGAAGGGTACACGAGGCTACAAGGTAGCCTCTATCCAGAGTGGTGCATTGTTCCTTGCCTGTCAATTGATTGTAGGCAAGCTAGTTCACAAGAACCGACTAACCCAAGTAACTAGATTTGTAGTCGACCTCGTAGTGAAGTGCACAGAGGGCCTACATATGAATTGGGCCAAATACTTGGTAAAACAACTAGAACTGGACTACATGGAAGCACAGGACCAAGGGTACGAGTTCCATTTTAGCTGGCTACTCATATTAATCGCTTTCATCACATGGGAGATGCCGGAAGGTGAAACCTTTTCGGATGTCAAGCCCTTTGAACCACTGGCCGCGAAGTTCAGTATGATGTGGTATTCTAGAGACATGAAAAAGTAGTGGCAATCAAATTCCTTCTTCCACACATATTATAACCAATTTAAGGTATCTATACAGGCCATGCCTCGCATAACCCTGAACACACTTCACAGATTTAGGTCATTGATGAAATTCAGCGCAGACCGCCACTTCATCTACACCAGAAAGCACACTGATGAACATCACCAACAACATAAGTAAATGTAAAAGTAGTTTAATTACATATTCTATAATATAAGTTTGACCTATTTGGTGAATAGAGGGACTAAATGGATATTTCATAAGTACTATGAACCTTGGCTTGACATAAGTAAATGTACAAGTAGTTTAATTATATATTATATAATATAAGTTTGATTAAATAACTACCAATGATTGTAGAAAAATAGGCCACACAACTTGGAATTGTAAAGAACGAACTATTGATCTTCTACAGGGGAAGGTTAGAGGTAGAGAAATATAATTGAACTTTAACAACTATAATTGAAGAACCACAAGATAATGACTATGAGTTTGATGACAATGAAATAGAGGAGGTTTTCATGTTTTGAGAGGCCAAATATTTGAAGATAGAAGGAATTTGGTGTAAATGTAGATCAATATGGATTGTTGTCCAAATAATTTTGGAGATCCAAAATTAAAGGTTTCATTGTAGGAACCTTAATTAATTAAACCCTAAAAATTTCGTATAATTAAACATAAATTTCTTTCAATGCATAATATTTCATTAATCATCGTAAAGCATGTAATATTCATCAAAAGAATTAAAGTTAACCACAACATGAAATAGATTACATATTCATCCATCTAACTTAGCAATTTCACAAATAAATTACCTGGTTCTGATGCTAAATCCCGTTGCTCCGTTGGTCCAATGTTGAAGTTGAAACTGTGTCAAACACTACCCAAAACCATGTTTTCCTCCCTGCCAGCTAGGAGCATCTTGTCCGACTCCCTAGCTCCAGGATACTGTAAGGATATCCTGGCCCCGGTGCCCAAAACCCCCAAAGCCAAACTCCTCACACCAAAGATCTCCACAGAAAATCTTCCACAGAACTATATTCTCCCCCTCAAAATGATTCATCCTTCCCCGTAATAGAACCCTTCCCTATAAGACTCTCCCCGTCATATTCCCCCTTCACCGACTCTCCCCCTTTCATTAATTTCCTTATCCATTTATTTATTATCTTATCCCCTTATATTTATTATCTTATCCCTATATTTAATATCTTATCCCCATATTTAATGTTTCTCCGACCCCCCCTATACATAAATCTTTAATACATTAAATTATTAACCCCCTTTAATTCTTTACTCAATTAATTAATGAGTCAATTAATAATTAATTAATCATGGACAAATAATTAATAATAATTAATTAGTTAATATTATTTAAGAAAAAATTATTGTTTAACTAACATATTAGGACAGTTGGATTATCAAATTAATTATAATTAATCATCCCTATACATCTATTTAAGCAGGGTTGTTACATACACCCACCCTTCAGGAAACTTCGTCCCGAAGTTAAGGTATCTCATGGTACAAAGGAAAAGAAACATGGTTCACACATTCATAACAATTAACTGACAATATTAGTAAGTAAGTCAAGAAAGATCATACATACTAGTGTACATGTACAAGAAATACATGTGTAGCTAGTACATACAAGTCTCGGGTGTGTACTAATAATCAATAACTATCACCCTTTAGTAATTTATGTATGCATCCAATCCAATCAACAAGACTAGCCTTTTATAAAAGACAATAAACCAATCAAATGTTTGAGAAATCCTTTAATTACAATTATCCGGTTCAACAATTCTATTTAGACAACTGTGGTTTAGTTACGTAATTATGAATATTCATATATACACATTTTCTTTTTAGAAGGAAAAACATTAAATTTCACCATTAGACAAATCTCCATACTCTCTCAACTATTTCTACTCATCCTTCCTCCCTAACTTACTTCCATATCCATTCATATCCTTCCTCTGCTAGACTATCTTGGAGTGTCAACTATATTGACCTAACTCCAAATAGAACCCGTAAGCGGAAGTGTCACTATCTCGACCAAGATTCCCTAGCAGGCAACTGACAGTCATCATCACACGTCTTGGGGAGCGTGATCTAACACCATCCTCCCATGACTTCAAGTTTTGGAGGATACACGGTGGGAAATACCTCCACCCCTCCTAATCATAACTAGGGTCCACACCCTACAATGGAATATACAGTGGCACCGTGTTAATGGGAGTTTTGTCATCGTTTATTCGGTTTTGGGCAATCTCTACACCTGAAATCCTGCACTTGTCCACATATCATAGAAACGCATCCAAACCAATATAACTTCACATACAATATTCATACCATAATGTTTCTCATCTAGTGGTCATGATATCCACTTTCATCATCATTACGTTGGCTATTTCATAGCCCATAACCTGCAGATTAGTCTGTAACACAAACTCATACATTTCTATGCATTATCATCATTTAATTGCATACAATCATCATTTCTATTTGGTATCCTTGTACCAACAACTTAACATCAAAGTTTTCCAGTTAGAAATAGATCTCATAATATCCC
>SNQJ01S0007983.1:123700-170512 GCA_010110895.2 Picea sitchensis | reverse complement strand
TGTGCTTTTCCATCGCATTTCCTCACTAAGGATAACACCAACAATATCATCAAATTTTAAAGTATTTGAACTAGAGACAGAGTTACTTACAACCATGACCAAGCCATTCCAGCTTTCTGGAAATGAGCACAGGATTAGAAGAGCCCTAACCTCATCATCAAAGTCCACTTTTATAGAACTTTGTTTATTAGTAACCATATTAAGTTCATTTAAATGATCTACAATAGACACACCTTCCGACATCTTCATATTAAATAATCTCTTCACTAGAAATACCTTATTGGATGCTGAGGGTTTTTCATACAATTTGGCCAACGCATCCATCAAACCCTTCGTTGTCTTTTCTTTCGAGATATTGAAAGCCACCGATGCTGTCAGGCTCAACCATATCGTTCCTAGAGCCTTTCTGTCAAGAATCTCCCATTCTTCATCCTTCATGGCCGCTGACTTCCTTGCTACTCCGCTCAATGGTAGGAATAGATCCTTCCGATATAAATAATCTTCCATATACATCTTCCATAACTGGTAGTTTTGGTCGTTAAATTTCTCGACCCTAAACTTTCCATCTTCTGACATTGCTCCCACTCGAACCAGGAACCCTCTTTTCCTGTGAGTTACCTTACACTCGGATACCAGTTGTTAGAAAAACAGGACCATGGAGCAATAAAATAAAAAAAATGCAGAAACAAAACACAAAAGATACACAATACAATAGAGACACAGATTTATGTGGTTCACCCAGTGTGGGCTATGTCCACCAGAGAAATTGCTAGGTCCTTTCTTTATTGTTATCTAGCAAAATGAAGGGATACAACCTACAGCAAAACCTGTTGTAACTTCCTCTTATTTCTATCACATTCTCCTCTCTCAGAATACAATACTCGCCAACATACATAGCCGCAATACATTTCTCTCATAAAAGAGGGTTGTCTTCTAGGGAAAAAAACCCTAACATAATCTCTATCATTAGATTTGTGACCTTATAATGAATGGTCCAGATTTATAATGAAATTACAATATACTTTTATAAGGCAATTTTTTCTTTGGAGCCCGCTTGCCCCCAGACCCCCCAGTCAGAGGGATAGCCCCCTCGGGCCCCGCAGAGTGGGTACCCCCCCTCTGCACTCCCTCGCGTGGAAGAGTGTACATACTTCTAGGGTTTAAATACCTCATGGGGTATAAATAGGGCTGAAAGTAAAAGACCTCTAAATCAAGAAGATAATCAGGCTCCACAACCAACACCGACTCCCTTCCCCCTCATTAATTTCATTATCCTTTTATTCAATGTCTTATCCTCTTATTTAATGTTTTATCCTCTCCCCGTATATGTAAATCTTTAATACATTAAATTATTAACCCCCTTTAATTCTTTACTCAATTACTTAATTAGTCAATTAATAATTAATTAATCATGGACAAATAATTAATAATAATTAATTAGTTAATATGATTTAAGAAATAATTGTTGTTTAACTAACATATTAGGACAGTCGGATTATCAAATCAATTATTATTAATCATCCCTATACATCTATTTCAGCAGGGTTGTTACAGGATTGCAGTAGATCCAGATACTGCACCTAGAGGAACTTATGCAGATGACTGGAAAAAGTTGGATCAGAAGGAAAAGAGAACAATCCGACTATGTCTCTCCGATTCAGAATTACTGAATGTGTTAGAGGAAGCTACAACCGAGGATTTATGGGAAATGTTGGGGAAGTTGCATCAGTCTAAGTTCCTGGTAAATAAACTATTCCTAAGAAAGAAGTTGTATAACCTGAGGATGAGAGATTGAGACTTGGTGGCAGAGAATTTGAATGTCTTCAATTCTGTGGTAAGTCAGTTAGTATTTGTTGAGATTAAAATTTCAGATAAAGATAAATGTATCAGTTGGTTGTGTTCTTTACCAGACTCGTGGGATATTCTGGTTGTGGCCATAGGTACTAGTACAACTTCCTTGAAGTTTGAAGAAGTGGTCTCATCCCTGTTGTCAGAGGAGATGAGACGAAAGAATATGGAAGGACATAGCACAGATGCATTATTTGCAAGAGGACGTTCCCAGGAAATAAGTAAATCTTATTTCTCAAGTGGGAGATCTAAGTCTAAGGGTAGATCTAAATCTCCCGAAAATTTTGTAAGGGTATGTTGGAGATGTGGAAAGGAAGGGCACTATAAGAAGTAGTGTAGATCCAAAGTTGAGAAAAAGAAGGGATCTGAAGAATCTTCTTCTACTAAAGAAAATACCTTCAAGGAAGAAGGAGGGGATGTGTACTTGGCCTCTTCAAGCACACATGTAGATCATGAGGTATGGTTGATTGACTTTGGTTCATCCTTTCATATGACTCCCCAGGGAGTGGTTCCCTGAATATGATAGGTATTATGGAGGTAATGTTTTCTTAGGTAATGATTCAACAACCAAAATCATAGGAAGAGGAAGGGTCAAGGTGAGGTTCATAGATGGAAGGATTAGAAAACTGCCTAGTGTTCTGCACATCCCAGGTATGGCCAGAAATTTGATTTATGTAAGAAAAATGGAAGATGTAGGGGTAAAAACAATATTTGAAAAGGGAACTTGTAGGATGGTTCGAGGAGAAATGGCGTTGACGAAGGGAGTTCGGTTTGGAACTCTGTATAAGCTACTAGGAAGAACTATTAGTGATGGGTGTAATAGCTCCATTGTTCCTAATATTTGAGTTGAAGAAGAAAGAACTCCTACAGTCTCTGGAGAAAAAGATATGTTTTGGCATAAAAGATTGGGGCATATCAGAGAGAAGGGTCTTTGACTACTACACGGTAAAGCTTTGGTTGAAGGTATGTCTAACTTCTCTATGGATTTTGATTTCTGTGAACATTGTCTATATGGGAAGCATAATCGAGTAATATTCCCCTCTGGTGCAACGAGGGTAGAAGGAATTTTACATCTAGTTCACAATGATGTTTTTGGACCTGTGTCGGTCCCATCATTGGGAAAATTTGTGTACTATGTCTCATTTATAGATGACTTCTCGAGGAAAACTTGGTTATATTTCCTCAGGAAAAAATATGAAGTCTTTGACATGTTTAAAGAGTTTAAGGCTCTTGTTGAGAATCAAATAGATAAAATAATTAAGGTGTTGAGGGCAAATAATGGCAGAGATTTCTGCAGGAATGAATTTGAAGAATTATGTAAGAAGTGTGGTATAGAAAGGAAGAATACTAATGCATATACACCTCAACAGAATGGAGTTGCATAAAGGATGAACAAGATGTTGATGGAAAAAACAAGGTGCATGCTTAGTTGTGCCAGGTTAGGGAAAGAATTCTGGGCAGAGGAAGTGGGTACTTCATGTTATCTAGTCAACAGGTCACCCTCATCAGTGTTTGATGACAAGACTCCACAAGAGGTATGGACTGGTAAGGAACCTTCTCTCACACATCTTAAGGTATTTGGATGAGATGCATATGTTCATGTTCCAAAGGAAAACAGGAGCAAGCTGGATAAGAAGGTTGAAAAATGTATCTTTATTGGATATAAAGATGGTCTCAAAGGTTATAATCTTTGGAACCTAGAAACCAAGAAGGTAGTGTATAGCCGAGATGTGGTATTTAGAGAAATGAAGGATTTTGTTAAATAGGAAGTCCTACCAAATAAGGAAGAACCAGAGAAAATAGAGTTTGATTTAAATGATGATGAATCAGACTCTACAAAAGAACATGAATCAAAAGAAGAAGATCATCATACTCCAGTATTGAGGAGATCAGATCGAGAAAGAAGGCTACTGGAAAGGTATAGTCCATCTAATTTCCATTCAAATTTTTCTTTGTCTATTACTAATGATGATCCTAGAACTGTCAAGGAGGCAGTGGATTAAGAGGATGGAAATCTCTGGAAAAGGGCCATGGAAGAAGAAATGACATCTTTAGATAAGAATGAGGCTTGGGATCTAGTGGAGTTGCCAACTGGAAGAAATCTCATTGGAAGCAAATGGGTATTTAAAAAGAAGTTGAATGCAGAAGGAAAGGTGGAGAAATACAAAGCTTAGTTAGTAGCAAAGGGTTATTCCTAGGTTGAGGGAATTGATTTTGGTGATATTGTTTCTCCTATTGCCAAGTTAACCTCCATAAGATTGATGTTATCTGTTCCTGTTGCATTTGATTTTGAAATAGAACAAATGTATTTGAAGACAACATTCCTTCATGGGGAGCTAGAAGAAGAAATCTTTATGAAGCAACCAAAAGGTTATGCTGTGAAGGGAAAGAAGGAGCTGGTATGCAAGATGAAAAAGTCCTTGTATGGTTTAAAACAATCACCAAGAATGTGGTATCAAAAATTTGATACTTATATGATGGGACTTGGCTTCACAAGAAGCAAAGAAGATCACTGTGTGTATTTTAAAATAATTGGTGGTCATTTGATTTATTTGGTCTTATATGTGGATGACATGTTGCTGATAGGAAACAACAAGGAGATTATCGAGGATGTGAAAACTCGGTTGTCCTCTAAATTTGATATGAAGGATCTTGGTGCTTCAAATTTCATTTTGGGAATGGAAATTAAAAGAGATTGGAAAAGGAGGAAATGTTGGCTAAATCAGAGAAAATATGTCGAGACAATATTGCAGAGGTTTAATATGTAGGAATGTAAACCAGTCAGGGTTCCTATTCCTATTGGTGTAAATTTATCTGTGGATCAGTGTCCCAAGAGACATGAAGAAGAGGACAAGTATCATGTTCCATGTGAGAGTGTAGTTGGCAGTTTGATGTATGTAATGGTCTGTACTAGATCGGATATTTCACATGTAGTGGGATTTTTGACCAGGTATATGTCAAAACTAGGGAAGGAGCATTGGACAACAATAAAAAGGGTTTTCAGGTATTTGTGTGGCACTTCTAGCTATGGATTGTGCTATGAAGGAAGATCATGATTTCACAGACTAGTGGATATACATGGCTTTGTGGATGCAGACTAGGATGGAGATTTAGATCATAGGAGATCTACAAGCGGGTATGTGTTTAACCTATTTGGAGGAGCAATAAGTTGGATGAGCAAAAGACAGGTTGTAGTGGTACTTTCAACTACAGAAGTTGAATACATGGAATCCACTCATGCAAGAAAGGAAGAAGTATGGTTACAAATATTGTGTTCAGGTATTAGGTTGGTACAAAAAGTTGCAAGGATAGAGTGTGACAGTCATAGTGCAATTTTTTTGGTGAAGAACCCTGCTTGTCATTCAAAGACAAAGAACATTGATGTTCAATATCACTTTGTGAGAGACATGATTGAAGAAAACAAAGTATCATTGATGAAGGTGGAAACTTTGAAGAATGTTGTAGACTCATTAACAAAATTTGTGAGCATTGAGAAGTTATCTTGATGTAGAGGATCCATGAGCAATGTTTCCCTGGATTGCTGACTATGTAACCATGTAACCCCTTGTATGCAAAGAAAAAAAAAACTGGGAGAATGTTGGGTATGTGTTATATTCTTTGCATGTGTAGTAGTGTCAGATCATATGCATCAGGCATGCAGGGGGGTAAGAGGGGAGGCTGCCATACCCCCCTCGGGGGGTGTAGGGGGGGCAGTGCCCCCAATTTTTTTTTCTGGATCGAGACCACATTTTTTGGAACCACATTATATTTAGGTGGTTTTTCGGCACATGGTTTCTTTTTCCAATGGTTTTCTATTTTCGGTTAAGGAATTAGGGTTTTGGACTAATCTAGGTCATTGGGTTAGGGTTTTGGATGCCCCTGGCTCCTATATGTATTTTGTATTGTAAACATTGTAACACAATGAATGAATATACAATATGTTGGTTTTCCTGGTTTGGGTTTCCAGGGGAAAAATCTCTGTGTAATGTTTGTATTTGCCATTATATATTTTCTATTCTTTTCTGAATATGTGTTTACAATAGATATTGTACAAGGTTATAATTTACAATTTTCTACCCAAAAACGATGGTTTTGGATAATCCTTACGCTATGTCTTTATTATACCATCCAACCACATATCAATAACTATTAGCTTACATTCATTTTAACTCTAAATCTATAAGCATGGAGAGACATACAAAAATTTAAATGCAAATCTCTTAATGCATTAAAATTTCAAAGTTAAAATAGATTTACATTGTTGTGTTTTATGTATGTAGGTGCCCCTGCCCTAATGTACTTGGTATCATGTGGATTGATTAAAAAACAAAAAAAAACTAAAAATTTAAAAATATATAGAACAAAATTACCTCAAGTTCTTCTTTTAACAATTCATATATATAGGATTGTTTATTATTTAACTCACTAAAATTATTATTACTATATGATTGTTTATTATTTAACTCATTAAAATTATTATTACCATATTTATATCTTTTAAGTGTTAATAATGTTATAATCTCTTATCATATTTTTCATATTTTATTAGTCCCTGTTGAAGGTGTAGAGGGACTATAGTGATCGATAAATCGTTGACTTCATATTAACTTGCCCTTTGACTATAAAATTTTTCACAATCTCTATTGTTAGAACTAGAGAATAGAAAGCATTATTTTTTATATAATAAAAAATAATTATTTGTCATCATCTCATTGGAGAATAGATTCGAAGTTTTATTGTCAACTTCATTATTCCCAATGTTTTAAATGTTTAGATATCCAAAGTTTTGAGCATCGAGGCTCTTTTTAGTTTTTTAATTTTTATCGAAATGTTTACATACCGAAAGTTTTGAGCATTGACACTCTTTTTGAGGTACTTGAATAGGCCTGATAGCTTAAATTTTTACATAGCGTGAGGCCCTTAAACAGGCCTAACAGCCTTAAATGTGTACTTAAATAGGCATGTCAAAGTACATTTTTCCTCCAATTTTTGCATACAATCTTGCGGTGAATTTGGGAAATATTGTTGTCCACCACCACTCGCATAGTCATCATATGTTTCATATTTATTCTATGTTTGGAATGAAATTTAGTCATCAATGAAGATACACATATTCTTTACTGGTTCACTGGTTTTTGGTTGTTCACTAGTTCGTTGGTTCGTTGGTTGTTGCTTATTGTTGTTTGGTTCAACTTTGCAAATTTGAAGTCCTGCACCTACAATTAGACCTGTTGGTGCTTGCTCACTGGTTTTTTGCTTGCTTCTTACTTTTTTTTTCTTCAACTTTGCAAGATTGGAGTCTTGCACCCGCAGTTGGAGTTGTTTTTTCACTTTCCAGGGTTCAAATCGTGCACCAACAATTGGACCTGTGATTTTGTCATTCATCATTGATGAGTAAGTTTCAATACCATAATTTCATTCGTATTCATTTTTTACTATTTACTATTTATAGTTTGAAAGTAAGAATGTTTAAGTATTTATTCATCATTCTTATCCTACAGACTTTCAATAGAGGTTGGCATATCTTTTCCTCCCGCCCTTAAATTTTCCTCCATTTTTTCCCCAAACTCTGCAGCATGTGCATGCCAATGTCGTCAGCACAACTCTGGCTGTCATTTTTTCTAGCATTACAAATCCCAGTCATTTTCCGTGTGTGATGAAGAGGAAATATAATGCCTCAACTGAATAAGAAAATTCTTTAGCCTTCCCACCTTTCCCTCGATGATATTCCCACCTTGCCTGGGAATGAGTACCTACCTATCCACTATGGGAATCGAACCTGTGTCATTCACATGGAAAGAGGATGTCAAGCTTGTTTCCTTTGCAAAATGTTCTTGTAGAAGAAAACTGCAGGTAGGTGTAGAAGGGGTAAGTATGATACAATGGTAACCAAGCTGCAACAAAATTTCACACCATTGTTAGGAATTATCCATATTTATTGTGACATATTTCAGTAGGTTATAAAGAAAAAGTTCCAGGACCTTAAATGAAAATCTTAGGTAATTCTAGGACCTATTGTTGAACATTGTAGGGTTGAAATCTTGCACTCGCAATTGGACCTCTGATTCTCTTGTTCATCATTGACGAGTAAGTTTCAATACCATAATTTCATTCATACTCATTCTTTATTGTTTACTATTTCTAGTTTGAAAGCAAGAATGCTTAGGTATTTAATCATCATTCCTATCCTACAGACTTTCCATAGAGGTTGGTGTATCGTTTCCTCCTTCTCTTAAATTTTCCTTCAATTGCTTCACCAAACTCTGCACCATGAGTGTGCCAATGTTGTTTGCACAACTCTGGTTGTCATTTTTCCTAGCATTACAAATGCTGATCTTTTTCCTTATGTGACGAAGTGGAAATATAACACCTCAATTGAATAAGAAAATTCTTTATCCTTCCCACCATGCCCTCGATGATACTCCCACCTTTCCCGGGAATGAGTACCGACATGCCTTTGAAAATTTTTCTTGTAGAAGAAAACTACAGGTAGGTGTAGAAGGGCTAAGTATGATACAAAGGTAACCAAGCTGGAATAAAATTGCACACCATTTTCAGGCATTATCCATCTTTATCGATGACATATTTCAGTAAGTTATAAATAGAAAGTTCTAGGACTTGAAATGCAAATCTTGGGTAAAGGATGAAGATAAAACACAAAATGAGTTGGGTCCAAACATCAATTCTGACTTCAGAGTATCCTCCCACATGATAAATAGAACTCTTATAAGGTTTCAGACTTCCAATAGCTGTTGAGAAGACGAAAAAAAGATTGTTAAACTATCAAATTTCTTTTGGCCAATGGGATTGACACATAGAAAATTGTTAGGGTGATGCTTTGCGATTTGCTAGCTAAATTTCTTCTATATGGTTTATAAAAATGGGCTTTATACACAGAAAATTGTTGGGACGATGTTTTGAGATTTGCTAGCTGAATACTCAATCTTTGTACTGAGCAAATTGATACTATTGTTTTATTTGCATTATCTCTTCTATATGGTTGGGAACTAACTGTAGCTTTGTTTCTCTGTCATATGCTATAACAACCATGGAGCACTAGGTTTGAGATGAACAAAGGTTGAAAGATACATAGAAGAGTTAGTATGCACTCCCAAACTTATACTTATCTTTTTTTCT
Organism: Picea sitchensis; assembly: GCA_010110895.2. Taxonomy (NCBI): domain Eukaryota; kingdom Viridiplantae; phylum Streptophyta; class Pinopsida; order Pinales; family Pinaceae; genus Picea; species Picea sitchensis. Next base: position 161,527 of record SNQJ01S0007983.1, on the reverse strand, counting down.
ATTTTCATATTGTCTAAACATAACTAAGAAACATCTTGAAAATCACAACTTAACAGATGGAGAAATCAATTGATGTTGAATTCTATCAAATAGATGCACACTCCATTGTACATGACAACATCAACCAGGTATTGTATAACAATGCCCTTTTCAAATTTGATGCATTTTCGTATACTATAGGATATATTGCAGGAGATTCCCTTTGCAGCTTGTCCTGAAATTAGACATGCTAGTTGAAATATATGCCTGCAACTATGATTCATAGGATGTCCTGGTGAATGGTGTGGATGGAATACTCAAAGCTTATACCAAAATATAAAAAGTTGATTTCCTCTGGATTAAGTTCCATGACCCTCATATTGGCCACCGACAAGCCAACAAGTTAGATTATCTATATAATTCAAACACTTCGCGTGAATGGACACCTATATTGTGAGTATAAAAGTGAATACCAACATCGGCAAAGACAGGTCAATTGAAGATTCGAAAACAGTTTCTAATTCAACTTGCATGTGCACGTACAATCCACAGATCACAAGGGATAACACTTGATAGTGTTGCCTTCGACCCTACTGGAATACAAATACATGGAATTGTATACACATCTATGTCCCATGTCAGAAACATAGTGTCCTTGTATTTTCTAAGTGCTCTTACAAAAGATAGCTTCAAAGTCAAACATAAATTCGATACTGATATGCAATGCCTTCGGACTAGTGCAAAATGGCATCTACAATATGATTACCAATCCATACAATCAAACTCATCTGTATCAATTCTCTCACTTAACACATGCATCTTAAATGCACATATGAATGACATAGTCAATGACTATGACACAATGCAATCTGATATTCTATGATTGCAAGAAACATACGTGAAATTATGCATGCAGAACAAGAAATTTCCAAATCACAATTGCATATCAAGTTACATTACGCATGGAGTGATGATATTAGTGAAAAAACATATAACAATTTTGGATCATATGCATTTCGAAGAAAAAAAGGTTGAGATGGTGCTAGCAAGAGTAATTTTCCATGCATTGAAAATTGCAATATTGAATCTCTATGTCACTCTGCATGCAAAATTTCCCAATATAATGAATGTTGTTTCAAATGCATTACACCATTTACATTTGAATGAAATCATTATCATTCTAGGAGACTTCAACGTTGACATGCTACAAAATAGTTCTATAACAAAAGAATTGGAAAACTACATGTGCAATTACAATCTCCGCTTTCTTTTGGATAAGATAAAGCATGTACAAAATGCACTTATTGACCATGTATGGTCAAATGTGCCTATTTCACAATACACCCTCTTTATCTTAGACACATACAGGTCTGACCATGACATAGTTTGTCTTGTACTTGAATTATGAAATATACATCAAGCATATTACAAAATAATATTTCCATGTCTCAAAGCATATCTAGATACTTTGTTGCACAAAACCAAATCATTCTGCTAGGATCATCCAAATTCTTAATATTTTCTAGCTTGTAATAGATTTTGGCCAGAAAAAATTCTATATAACCACAACCATGGATCAAGAAAAACAAAGGTGCATACTTCTAACTCTATATTTTGCTCTATTCCTTTGATTCTGATTTAATGTATGTACATATTACTTGTTTTCCCTTACATGCAAACTTACATTTATGTTCATTGTATTTTGTGTGTTCCCACATTGAAACAAATAGAATAACTAGATAAGACAAAGGACTCTTAACTACAAATGTAGAAAAATACATACAAAGGCGCATGCTTCTACCCTTATTTCATATTCCATTGTTTTGTATTTTATTTATTGTCTATATATTTATTCTATTGCTTTGCACCTAATTTATTATATGTAGATATTACATATCTTCCTACATAATAATTCATCTTCATGTCAACTATATTTTATGTGTTGCTACATTGAAATAAATAGAATTGTATTTATTTTTTTACATGTCTTTCTACATACCAACTTACCTTCATGTCCATTGTATTTTTTGCATTGCTACATTGAAATAAACAAACTAATTGGACAAGAGAATGAAGTCTTATATGCCACAACACAAGAAGATGAAGTACAATATTCGAAAAGGTATACCAATAGTGATAGTAAATCAAACACACAAAATGAGTATGTGGATAAAATATTGTACTATAAAATGATGATTTGGAAACAATGGGGCTTTGTTGAGACTTCCCACTGCCGAAAATTTCCCTCCCCTTTTCTATTTTTCCACTCTCTTTTATCTCTTTTTTTACCCTCTTCTATACTTAACTGAATTCCCTTTTATTTTTCCCCTCAACTTTCCCTTTCTAGTTACTTTACTCAGTCATTTTTCTGAAAATGTATAGGTGCATGGGCTGGAAGACTCATGGGTTCACATTTCCCCGCATGCTTCTATATCACGAGTCTGACCGACCACTTCCCCATTCCACACTTAGCCACTTTTCTTATCACGGGTTCCCCGGTTTTCGGCCTCAAAATTGCGCCTCTATTGTTTTGTTTCTTGCAAACAACACCCAGAGTTCCATGATATAAAAATTGACATCTGAACTCCTAGGATGGATGGCTCAAGATTGTGATTCTATTGTTCCATGACCTATAAACAACACCAGAGTTCCACAATATACAGATTGACTTCCAGACTCCCCCATTATGCCATGTTCCATGTTACACATTTTTTACTCAAAATTTTTGAGACATACAATTTAACTGTCGACCCTCACATCTCCTAAGTATCCCTCGACACCTTATTTCACACTCAATCCCCTTTGAGCTTGTGTGTGACATCAAGAAAAATTATGAATAATATACAATGCATGTGCTTATTTAGTTGTTTTCATGTTCAATGTACACATGTTTGCATCATAAAAACTTGGATGAGTGACATGGGCATGAGTAGTCAATCATCTCAAACATCAACAAAATGATAAGGCCAAAGGTAAAGATTCATACATTATTCTCTTGCTATGTTTAGAAAAAAAATATCCCGAGTTATTTATTCGTCTATGGCATGATAAATATGTTGATGTCATCTACAACACATGTTTTTTAGTTCACAAGAAGTATCGACAAGAACAAATGAAATGCCTAACATAGTGAAAGATCCATAGACTAATAGGTATGGTTACAAAACTATGACCTACATACTTTATCTAAATTGTACATCTACTTGTACATTTATGAAAAAACAAATTATACAAACTACCATTCACATTACATTTTTTGTTCAAAAAATGTCACTGGGTCAAAACTTATAACACCCAATATACTATCGATAGGCAGCTTGAACAACCGTTGTACTAGAAAATTGTTCTTCAGGGACATAATGGTCATGTATAACACCTACTTAGATAAGTAAAAATATATATATATGCATTATGCATGCTAACATGACAGACAACGAAGCCATGATGAAAATCACACTGACCATCCCTACACAACTTGTCTAGAAACATGCAGAAAAGATCTTTCCAAGTAATGGGATATCCATTACAAATTTGAATATATTACAGAAAACAGTATATGACCGTGGTGATTGTGATCAGATTATACCACTCAATGAAACAAGTATTGTGTAAAAAGTTCCTGAAGTTTGTTCAGAATATTGTTTCGTATCGGACACAACAATCAACCAACTTGTAGAGAGAAATGACATTTACCCAATCAAAACCATTGGTGTCATTGTAACACTCACAAGAAAAGTTGGCTCTCAACACATTCTCCATATAAAAGATGGAGACTCAGACAACGACAAGGCAATGTTATTGTTCTCCATGCCTAGATTTTTCCTTTACTTTCACATGCTCATATATCTCAGTTATCTTACACAACTATTACACTATTCCATGTTCCAGCTACAATTGTTCGACACCTATTCAAAGTTATTTTCCTCAATGGAACAAAAATTGCATAAAGGGAGATTGCCGCTTATTCTCTTCAAAAATATAAAAAAGAAAAGAGATGTTAAAGAAAGGATCTTTCGCACAACCCAAGCAACGTTTGTAACAAAATTGCGAACATACATAGTACAAGAGCTCAAGAAACTAACTAGCTCGACCACTGTTGTACGTATACATCTACAATTCCATCCACACTTTGCACATAAAAATTTCCTTAAACAATTTTGTGCAGTTTTTTGTTGTACAGATATATATTATATTGTTCAATATATTAACTACTATGCTCACGTGTGTAGGTTGAGGGTGTTTTGGTTGCAGCAAATGCATATTCGACCCCCTTCGAGCCTGTATGTGCCAAATGCAACTCTCTTGCTTATGCCTATGCTTTCATAAATGACAACACAATAGATTGTCTATGATGCAATAAAAAATGCCCTTACATATATAGACATTGCCTCAATGATGACATCCGAACCCTCAACAACACAATTGTACATTGTACAATTAGACAAGTATTACAAGATGTGCTTCCTGGGTTGGCAAAATTTCCATATGAAGTATATCTACAGAAAAAGGCAAACAATGTCTACATTTTACACGACTTTCGCGTCCATAGAAAATTTACATTAAATGAAGATAATGTCATACTGCATATCAGATGAACCAAAAAAAAAAAATTATATCATGCGTTGACAAGAAACGAAACAATATGATCTGTATATGTCCATGCTACCCAATAAAGATATGAATAGAGTTTTACATTTCCATGAAAACGTGAACTGGAAGCGCATAAGATTGTTTAGTCCAGGAATGAGAAGCATGAGGAAAGACCTCGTACAAAGTACCCAACTATGATTAAATCAGGTCCATCCTTTGAGTTATCAAAATGGCTTGCTCCTCTAAATGGAACCATCGGGAATTTTCAATAATATTGAAAATTTGGCAATGTTCAAACTCCATTAAGTTAAATGTTGACACTCTTTTCCAGAACTAGTAATCTTAGAACATTGTCAGGTCAACGTGATCTTGGTTCATAGTACTATCAGAAGAAAATGTTCATAGTAATATAGTAATCGAAAAATTTCTTGGTGCCCATTTGGGGATTTTTTTATAGATGGGATACAATGCCCAATATCCACTAATTTTTTCTTGTCTTGTGTTTGGCAGACTTTTGTTCATGTGCTTTTGTATTATAGTTCAAGGTTCTCATGGGCTAAGTTTTTGAATTATGGTTGGATGATAGATTCAGGATCTTAGTGGTTTTTCTATGATCTTAAATAATATACAAGACCTCCATTGCCTTTTAATGTAAGCTCTATGAAGAAAATGTAATATGTAGTTCATTTTAGCACTTTTACTTGATTGGTGAAATTACCAAAATTCTTCTTCAAAAATATTTTGAAGTAAAAGGATATATGCTAGTTGAAGTCCAATGGGACTATGATATCAACCACAGAAAATTAAAATTAAAATTCATCATTGTTATACTTATGATCAAGTTAACAGTACAATAATTTTACTTGAACAACCCTCCTTTGATTTTTCTATATCTTTTTTATGCTTCTCTTATGAAAACACATCCTAGAAAGTATAATTATGACTCACTTTCTCTATTCCTTGATTGAATATCTTGTTCACCTGTCTAATGTACTTCATAGTTATTGTTAATACCATCAATGGGGCTTTGTTAATACTAATTCCCGCTTCCAAAAATTTCCCTCCCCTTTCTTTTTCCCCTCTACTTTCCCTGTCTAGTTACTTAGTCGTTTTTTGGAAAATGTCTAAGTGTGTTGGTTGGTAGATTCACACATTCAAATTTCCATTGAATTGTTTATATCACAAGTCCGATCGATCACTTCCCCATTCCATACTTAGCCACTTTTTTTATTGCGGGTTCTCGGCTAGGCAGACTCAAGATTGCGCTTCCATTGTTCCATGCCCTACAAACAACACCCGAAGTTCTTCGATATACAAATTGACAACCAAAATCCCCTTTCTTTTTCCCCTCTACTTTCCCTTTCTGGTTACTTTGTCTATTTTCCTAATATGTCTCATGATTTTATATCACGAGTCCGACCAACCGCTTCCCCATTCCATACATAACCACTTTTTTTATTGTCAGTTCTCAGGCAGGTGTGCTCAACATTGCACTTCCATTGTTTCACGACCTACAAACAACACCAAAATTTCCAAGATATACAAATTAACCACCGTATTCCACCATCATGCCCTATTTTGTGTTACACATTTTGCAGTCAAAAGTTCAGAGACATACAATTTGACCATCGTGCCCTCACGTCTCCTGAGTATAACTTGTGACCCTATTTTGAAGCCCGACCGACCACTTTCCATACTTGGTCGCTTCTTGGAATCTCTTTTGTGGGTCATCGAGTTAGCGGGTTCACGAAATATCCAATCCTTAATCTCTCTTTGTTGTCCCCGCCACCTTTGCACTTCTTTCTAAATATGAAATTATTAAGATTTAATGCTAACAAATCATCATGTAGGAACTGTAAATATTTTCATTAATGAGTGAAAGACTCGAGGATATCTCCCATTAATACACATTAAACCAAGATTTGCGGAGGGTTATAATATCTCTTCAGAGTGTTGATTTCAAACAATATGGAATTTCTTTCGCATGTCGTCGGGTTGGCGGCTTCAAAAAACATCCAATCCTTAATCTCCCTTAACTTTCCCCGCCACCTTCGCACTTCTTTCTAAGTATGCAATTAGTAAGCTTTAATGGTAACAACTCATTACGCAGGAATCATAGAAATTTTCATTAATCAATGAAAGGCTAGAGTAAATATCCCATTGATACACATTAAACCAAGATTTGCGGAGGGTTATATTATCCCTTTCGAGTGTTCATTTCAAACATCATCTGGAGAAAATAGACGTTCTCGTCAACTTATGGTAGCAACTCGACAACAATTCTGTGGAGATATAGTAAACACCTTCGGGCATGATGACCAAAACTTCCAGTTCTCCAGGGAATATTATTATTACTCATCCCCTTCTGCCTAGAAGGAAGTAAGGAGATGATCCCTTGGTGAGCTGAGAGATATATTTCAAGCCAAATAATCCAATGCAACCCCCCCTACTCAGAAACCCCCCCTGCATTTATTTTTTTTATAACCCTATAAATGTGTATATCTTTATCCCCTGCATTTATTTTTTTTGTAACCCTATAAACATGTATATCCTTCATTCGCTCTGTATATCCATTGCTCGCTCCAAATTTCAAGGATTTTGCAAAAAAGCATGAAAGAATGGTCGACGCAGAGGTTGATGCGATCGATTTCAAGCCGGAAGAAGATGATATGATGGATGATGATACAACGATGGATGATGGAAATACAGATGTTGTTCCCACTCCTGTGCCCAAATTGAAATACAATATAAAGGGGGGAACTTCCCATCTCGGTGATAGAGGCCCTAAGAAGACCAAAGGAAGGGGTTTCAGAGAAGAAACCAATGTTGAATGCAATAGCCACTTTGCAACATGAGAGTTTGAGTCTCTCGACTCGGATCACAGTTCTGGCCCTCAGAGATGTATCCTTTCCTTTAATTTTTAGGGTTTTGAATTAGGGTTTGGATTTGTCCCTAGTGCAAGATATGTCCATGAAGTCTTTGAAAGTAAGGAGATGGGCGCTTGGTGCACCGAGAGATATATTTCAAGCCAAAGAATTATTCAATTGCGGGACCAGTTCTTGTTTCTTTGTCACCTCAGGTCTTCCCCAAGATGTTGAAATTTCTCGAGCCAACAATGACCTTCAGAGGAGAATACTGCAACGAGTTCTTAAAAAATCATGATAATCAGTTTTGCATGCATGTTCAAAAGATTTTCAATGCATTCTTCATGTTGTTGCAATAGGTGAACAACACAAAATTGTATGCATGTTTTTTTCTTTTGTAACTCCTCTACCTATATTTATGACAAGTATGTTCAATGCTTCAGTGCAAAGAACTCAATCCAATGTCTATGGATAAATATATTTACCCACTATTTTTCTTATAGATTTACTATTAAAAATAGCCTTGGAATCTTGGTTGGGGCTTATTTGTTGGATTTAACACCTCTTATTGTTTGCATGGTTCGATAGTCTCGTAATTAGTAAATATTGTATTGACTCAAGTAATTTGATCAAATATTAAGCATGGAACAATTATGTGACAATGCATTGTGTCGATCACACAAGGATTCTACGGAAACATAAATGAATTTCACACACAGTTTCAAACCAACATTCAATTCCATTCGTAATGTAGATAGAACATAGCAACACCAATCCACAACGGGGGAGTTGGTGCCCCACCCATGAAGTTTCGTTGTCATCTCACCCTTACTGAGCGAATGATCTCTTATTTCCCTCTCACTTCCTTGATTCCTTCACTTGAGAAGGAAGAATACTATTGGTTGTCCATCCCGTGGCCTCTATTTGAGCTCTTTTACTTATTAATGAAATTACCAAAATTCTTCTTCGCAAATATTTTGAAAAAAAATGATATATGTTGGCTGAAGTCAAATGGGGCTATGACATCAACCAAAAAATTAAAATTCAAGTTTGTCGTTGTTATACTTACGGTAAATTTGACAGTACAATAATTTTATTTCAAAATCCCTCCATTGATTTCTCTATAGCTTTTCGATGCTTCTCTTATGCAAACACATCCTAGAAAGTATAACTATGACTCACTTTCTCTATTCTTTGATTGAAGAGCCTGTAGAGTTGTCTAATTGACTTGATAGTTACCGTTGCTCCTAAAGTCTGCACCTAAGAGCTAAAGGGAAGAGCTAGGCCACCAGAAGTTTGGAGTGGTCATTCTTTTCAATTTGTTGGTGAGTTATAGGGTTGTTTCACCAAGACAAAAGCATGGTCAAATTGGCAACATGATATGGATGAGGGTTCTCCTTGGATGGTAGAAGAGTAATGACAGACAAGTGAAATAATAGAGGGAAAAATAGAGGGAAAAAACAAACCATTCAATGAGTAATCTGCTGCAAGAAGTTTAATACTTAAAATAATATTTCAAGGCATTAAACAATGTATCAAAAACAAAATTACTCCCATAGGTTGCAATAAAAACAAATCTTCATCAAATCATTAGATGAGGCACCCCAGTCACCTCAAATGACCGATATCCCAATCTGCTAAATCGACCTCCCTATTATCGGATCGACAAAGATGAATATTATGGGATCATAAAAAAAAATTGTGAGAATTGAATTGGAAAAAAATGTTACTTATTCTGGTTTTTTTAAGGCCTTATCACAGTAAGAATGAAAAATTATGCTAATCCACTGTTATCTACAAAAGCCAAACATAAATAGCACCTGTAAATAAACTATACATAGTTATAGCCAAAAATCAAGTTATAGCTTATATTTGCATTTGCTCACACTCTTTTTAATGATACAAACACAATACAAAACGAGTATGTGGATAAAATATTGGACTAGAAAATGATGATTTGGAAACAATGGGGATTATTTGAGACCAATTCCCACTTCCAAAAATTCCCCTCCCCTTTTCTATTTTCCCACTCTCTTTTATCTCCTTATTTTCCCTCTTCTATAATTAACTAAATTACCCTTTCTTTTACTCCTCTACTTTGTATTTCTGGTTACTTAGTTGTTTTTTCAAAAATATCTAAGTGCACTAGTTGGTAGACTCACGGGTTCACATTTCCACTCATTCTTGTATATCACGACTTTGAACCACCGCTTCCCCATTCCAAACTTAGCCACTTTTTCGATTGATGTTTCTTGGGTAGACAGGTTCTATATTGCACTTCCATTGTTTTGTGATCTACAAACAACACCCAGAGTTTTGCGATATACAAATTGATCAATGAGTTCCCCCATCATGCCCTTTTCCATGTTACACATTTTGAACTCAAAAGTTCTAAGACATATAATCTGAACGTCGGGCCCTCACATCTCCTAAGGATCCCTTGTCACCCTATTTTGAAGCCCGATCGACCGCTTTCCATACTTGGCCATTTATTGGAATCTCTTTCATGGATCATCAGGTTGGTGGGTTCACGAAATCTCCAATTCTTAATCGTTGTTTCCCATGCCCACCACCTTCGCACTTATTTCCAAGTATGCAATTAGTAAGCTTTAATGCTAACATCTCATCATGCAACAACCATACATATTGTCATTAACGAGTGAAAGGATAGAGGAGACATACCACTGACTATCCCTACACAACTTGTCCAAAAACATGCATAAAAATCTTGCGAGGTAATGGGATATCCATTACAAATTTCAATATATTACCGAAAAGAGTCTGACCGACCGCTTCCCCATTCCATACTTAGCCACTTTTTTTATTGTGGGTTCCTGGACAAGAAGGCTCAAGATTGTGCTTCCACTGTTTCGTGACCTACAAACTACACTCAAAGTTCCACGATTTACAAATTGATCGTTGGACTGCCCCATCATGCCCTCTTCTATGTTACACATTTTTCACTCAAAAGTTATGAGACATACAATTTGATCATCGAGCCTTCACCTCTCCTAAGTATCCCTTGTGACACTATTTTGAATCCTGACCAACCGCTTTCCATACATAGTCATTCCTTAATTGCTCTTCCTCGTTCCCGCCACCTTCTCACTTCTTTCTAAATATGCAATTAGTAATATTTAATGCTAATAGCTCATCATGAAAGAACCGTAAATATTGTCATTAATGAGAGAAATTGACGGCTAGCGCACCTTTGACATAGGGCACGTCCGCTCACAGGACCTTCTTCTCTCAGCCCGAAGAACTCAAAGGTTCTTCTATTTCCCTATCGGGAAATTTGCACCCACAGATTCTCCTCTTCATGATCCCCCTTTCTTTATTTATCGAAGGATCAGAACTCGTGGCTTCGCAAGTTCACTATTGATTTATGGGCTCTCGAATCCCCGAGACCCGATGGTTTAGTCAACACTGACCTCTATCTTCCCCTGTCGGGGTTTCTGCTCTATCGCGATTTCGCGAGTCCTATGGTCGCGTGTTTTGTCCCTCATAATTCCCCGAAATCCGATGCGAGTCAATGTTGAATTTTTCCCCTGCTATCGGAGTTCTCCCTATCAGGAAATCGCTACTCGTGACGTCAACTAATGGAATTTCCAACCTTCGAAACCTGATGTGTCGATACTTCGATGCACACGTGTGGGTTGACCTCTCCACCTCCCGTCACCTCTGTCGGGATTTCGAAATTTGCTAGATCATGAATCTTGATGCCAAAAGATTTGGAACTTAGCTTTTCTCGATCCCCGATATGGCACGCCACTTTTCTTCCACTAGCTCCGACTATGGCCCACACAACTCTCCCATCGGAATATCGTGTATTGTGATTTCAAGCTGCAAGAGTTTCCTGTCTTCGGAATCCCCAATACCCAAACTCTGACTCCCTGGGATCTATGGACATGCATCCCCACTGATGGACGGTTTGGATCTTGTCGGGATATCGTGGATTGCGATTCCAACCTATCTATGTATTTCGTCTTCGAAAACCCCGATATGCTGAACTCCGACTCTTCTGGATCTCCTGACATGCGTCCTCCACAACAAATGGTTCTGATCTTGTCGGGATATCATGGATCACAATTCCAACCTGCAAGATTTCTCTATCTTTGAAAACCCTGATTTTACGAACCCTGACTTCTTGATATCTTCTGACATGCGTTCCTACTGATGGACGACTCTGATCTTGTAGGGATATCACGGATCGCGATATCGCAACTCTCGTTGCAGTCTTTTGGGGCTTCAACTCGCAAGTCCCCGATACACGATATCACGTGTAAATCCGAAGGCTCCTATGACTTGGGATTGACGGCTCTGCCCCTCCTGAGCTTCGAACCTCTTTTACACTTACACGGTAACCTCCCTGCACCTCCGTGAGATCCAATGGCCCATGGAACTTCGTGAGATCTCCTCACAAGATTTCGTCCATCGGTCCTTCCTTTGATGATTTTTTGAAATGAAGGAGTGTCTTCTCCTGAGACTTTCTCGCCTACTAGCCAACCTATGATGCCCTTGCAAATTCAAGTTGCGCTTGTCTATGTTGTTATCCAACAACTCAGAGGCCTATCCTTCCTGATCTTTCCACAATTACTCAATCTCTTAGAAAGAGAGAACTCTTTGCATGCACTCCTTGCGGAAACCCTTCAACTTCGACTGAAGGTTGAAGTCTCTCGACTCTGTGCACACCTGCAACAGCAGTCTTTCACCAATTTTCTCAGATTTGCAAACCTGAAGCTTTTTCTAGGCCTATGCACTCCTTGTACGATACTGTGCCTACCTGCACCTTCAGGAAATGAGAGCAAAAGCTATCTCTGATTGAACCCTACTGTCAAAGCACTCCTTGTGGACAATTTAACTGCACTCCTTGCAGGAAACCTCTGGCTCAATTAGAGAAAAAGTTGCAACTCATTCACTCACCCCCTCAGACTTCAGTTCAACCATGAAATCACATACACAACATACAAAAGCAAATGTATGACAGGAAGAAAATATTCATGAGCATAACATCAATACACAGAGGAATAACACAAACCATGAATTTGAATCAAAGCTCTTCTATTAATTCAAATGTCTGTCCATGGGTGTTCTTCATACAGTTCTCTGCATGCTCTTCTCTTATTGCTCCTGTTAATGTTACAATGATACAATGAGGGTGTCTATATTTGTTTTCCCTCTTGGACTCTAAAGCTATCAAATCTAAAATTAAAATCCTATCTACCAGCATTAACTAAATTAAATGTCGTCTATCTACCTAAGGACAAGAGCTATCCGCTAAAGTTCCAATACAATATACTAGTACGCCATCTCTTAAATGAGTCATTTAAGATCACGCAACAATTTCAAATCATTTTCAAAAATTTGTGTTGGCTTGTCCAGCTGTCCATTCACCTCCCCGCTGGCTCGCTAGATGTGTTGGCGATGCTCCTGCATCATACTCCCCGTCTTGAAAACATTCATGGGCTCCTGTCCATGAGCTCCTGCACGGTCTATCCATGCTTTTGTATCACTGCTTCAGTCTCCCAGCTGGCATCTTCCACTGGATGATTCTTCCACTTGACTAGATACCCATAATATTGTTTTTTCCTGGTCCTCTTGTTTACTCTCCTGTCCAGTATGCATTCCATCTGTGGCTTCTCAGCAACTGGCATCTGCTTCACCCACTGGATCACTAGCTGCTCATCACTTTCTTCTCCTGCTTCATCAGCGTTATATGGATATAAATCCGAAACATTAAATATCGGGGATATCCCGATCCCATCAGGTAACTCGATCTCATAAGCATTTTCTCCAAATTTTATCAAGACTTTACATGGCCCGATTTTCTTCATCTTTAGCTTATTGTATGTTCCTCTCGGGAACCTTTCCTTCCTCAAATGTGCCAGAACTAGGTCTACAACTTAAAACTGAAGTTGTCTCCGATGCTGATCTGCTCTGCACTTGTATTCCTGACTTGACTTCAATAGTCACTCCTTCACCTGGCTGTGAAGTTCCTTCATCGCTTCAGCAATTTTTTTTGCACTAGAACTTCTAGTAGCAGTCTATTCTAAATCCCTTAATTCATAAAATCCCCTTGGCTGCATCCCATAGACAATCTGAAATGGACTTCGGCCTGTGCTCCTATTCACTGAGTTGTTGTATGCGAACTCTGCTTGTGGTAATATATTATCCCAACTGCTATGGTGCTCCCCCACTAAGCTCCTCACCAAGTCTCCCAGACTCCGGTTCACCACTTCCATTTGCCCATCCGTCTGAGGATGATAAGCAGAACTAAACATCAAGTTAGTCCCTAGTTTCTTCCATAGTGTCCTCTAAAAATGTCCCATGAATTTCGTGTCTCTATCCAAAACTATACTTTTTGGCAATCCATGAAGTCGAACGATCTCTTTGAAAAACAAATTTGTGATGTGAGTTGCATCACTGGTCTTCTGGCATGGGATAAAATTTTCCATCTTGGAAAACCTATCCACTACTACAAATATGGAATCAAATCCTCTTTGCATCCTTGACAACCGTAATATCAAATCCATGCTAATTTCATCCCACTGCTTCTCAGGTATGGACAATGGTTGATAAAAACCTGCATTCTGCTTCCTCCCCTTTGAATGCTGGCAAATTTTGCATCGGTCTACAAACCTCTTGACCTCTGCTCGCATCCCTAGCCAAAAGTATGACTCGCTCAGCTTAGCGAATGTCTTGTCGTGACCAAAATTTCCTGCCAATCCTCCGTTGTGCTTCACTTTCAACAAGTTCTCCCTCATGGAGAAATTCAGAGTGCACAATTGATTGCCTCTGAACAGAAATCCCTCCTGGATCATGTACTCTATCCACTGGCCTCTGTCTCTAAGAGTTGGGTTCTTAGGTGCTTCATACGCTTCCTTAAAATCCTAATCATCTGCATACATGTCCCTCATATCATCAAAGTTGAACGTCCTGACTTTGAACTCCTGCAACAACAAACACTTCCTGCTCAAAGCATCAGCCACTTTGTTAGCAGTACCAGAAATATGCTTAATTACAAAGGTGAAATTTTGCATGTGTTCTACCCACTTAACATGCCTCTGATTCAACTTCTTTTGTTGAGTCACAAATTGTAATGCATGGTTATCATTATATAAAACAAATTCCTTTGGAATCAAATAGTTCCTCCATTTTTTCAATGCCTGGATGATGGCATAGAATTATTTATCATATGTGGAGTACTTTTCTTTTGCCTCATTCAACTTCTCGCAGAAATATGCAATCGACCTGTCTTCCCAGCTCAAGACTGCTCCTATGGCAAACCCACTTGCATCACATTTCACCTGAAATGTTTTATGGAAATCCGGTAACACCAAAACCGGTTGTTTTGTGATCTTCCGCTTCAACAGATTGAATCTCTTCTCAGCCTCAATTGTCCAGTGGAAATAATTATGTCATTTCTTCACTGTATCCATCATCGCTGCACTAATCCCACTGAAATTCCTGATGAATTTTTGGTAGAAACTAGCCAAATCGTGAAAACTTCTCACCTCAAATATGTTCCTTGGTGATGGCCAATTCTTAATCACTTCCACCTTATCTGGATCCATCCTTAGTTCATCTGCAGATATAAAAAAACCTAGATAAATGAGCTATGTCTTCATAAACGAGGATTTCTTCATGTTTATCAACACCTTCTCCTGCTATAGCTTCTTCATCACAATGGCCAAATGCTTCAGATGTTCAGCCTTCATCTTATTGAAAAATTAATATATCATCCAAATACACGATGACAAATTTCCCGATGAACTCCTTCAGGACTTCATTCATCAGTCTCATAAAGGTACTTGCTGCATTCGTCAAGCCAAACGGCATGACAAGCCATTCATACAAACCTTCGTTTGTCTTGAATGTTGTTTTCCACTCATCACCTTCTCTCATGTGAATATGGTGATATCCTCTCTTCAAATCTATCTTTGAAAAAAAATTTGCCCCACTTAAGCAATCCATCAAATCATCCATTATTTGCAATGGGAATCTATACCTCATAGTTATTTTATTAATGGCTCTTGAATCAGTGCACATCCTCCAGCCTCCGTCTTTCTTCGGACTGAGTACTGTCGGAACAACACATGGACTCAAGCTTTCTCTGACCAAACCTTTGTCCAACAACTCCTAGACCTGTCTTTTAACCTCTTCATTCTCTTGTAGTGTCAATCTGTACATGGCTTTGTTTGGTAAAATAGCTCCTGGTATGAGATCAATATGATGACTCACACTCCTCATTGGTGGTAACGAATGAGGTAATTCGTCCACTACAATATCAGCAAACTCTTCCAGCAGTTCCTAAAATTCTTCTGGCAAATCGTCCACTCTTGTGCTAGTTAGAACAATTCTCAGTTTTCTGACCACAAAGAATTGTGGATCCTCCTTCTTCTTAACTTCTGTAAGAAGTTCCTTCCCACTCATGGGAAGTACTATGTTGCTTACTTCCGGCTTCACCTCTTTATCCTCAATTGGGTGCAGCATATGGGTTCTCCCATTCTTCTTCAGGGTGTATGTGTTCATCCTCCCATCATGAATCACATTCCTATCATATTGCCATGCCTACCCAACAATAAATGACAAACATCCATAGGATTGACATCACATAAAATCTTGTCATTTTATCCTCCTATTTTGATGTCAACTAAGCACTGTTTAGTGATAGTTACATGGTGTCCTTTTTGTAACCATGAAACTTTTAATGGACTTGGGTGATTAGTTGTTCCCAGCTCTAGCTTCTCTACCATCTCAGTCGAAACGAGATTATCGGTGCCTCCACTGTCCATGATGACCTTGCACACTCTATCCTTGGTCTTGCAAGCAGTCCTAAAAAGACTGTTCCTCTGTGCTGTATTTTCCATCTCCTTTTCTGGCGTCAAAAGGACTTTCTGCATCACCAGCGATCTTCCACCTTTAGCATACTCTGCCTCAACATCTTTCCTTTGTGCCTCAGTGATGTGAGTCTCTCTAGTTTCTTTCATTTTTCTCTAGACACTCGAACGACCTGTGCCCATTCTTTCCACATCTGAAGCATGTGATTACTCCACCTCTTCCTCTTCCTCTACCTCTGGTATGAGGAAACCTATTATTATCAACATATCCTCCTCTCTGTTCATTATGCTGTCCTCGCTTCTCAACATATGGCCCTCTCTGTGAGGTTCCACCTCTTTCAACTTTTCGCTGAGGTTTCTTCCATTCCTCCTTGGGCTTCTGGTATTTATCTTGGGCAACTGCTTTGCCTCTGGGTTGGCTCCTACTTCGGCCCCTCTGAATTTGCTTACGGCTCAGCTTCTCCTCAGCTTTCAGAGCCATTTGGTAATCATCCTCCACCATTCGGATGGTTTCCATACTTATTTCATCCTGAATTTCATACCTCAGTCCATTCATATACCTGGCCACCTTTTCGTCATTGCTTTCGCGATGACCTGCCCTGATATTCAACCTGTAAAATTCCTCAATATACTCCTTCACTGTCATCAGCTTCTGTCTCAAGTTATACATCCTCCTGAATAGAGAAATTTGATAGTCTATGGGAATGAATTTTGCCTTCATTTTTGCAATCATCCTATTCCAGCTCTTAATTTTCAGCTTGCCTTGGCAACGCCTGTCAGCTTGCAGTTCATCCCACCACAAGGCTGCATGTCCTTTTAATCTCATGATGGCATGCCTAACCTTCTTATCCTCTTCAATATCTTCATAGTCTAAGTAAGTGTCTAGAGCTCTAATCCAATCTACCAGCTCTTCCCCATCCAGATTTCCCTCATAAACTGGAATGTCCATTTTTACCTTTGTACTCATTCTTGCAATAGCTTTAAGTAAGCGTTCACTTGCTGCATCTTCCGCTGGGATTTCTTCTTCTTCATGTCCAGCATCATCTTGGTTTTCGGATTCACTGATATCCCCTGCATCAGCTTTGCGCCTTTCTCTTATCTCCATGTCCTCCATTCTGGCATGAAGATTTCGCATTCCTCTCTCCACGTCTGGATTCTGCACTTGCCTACCTCTTTCTCTGGACAATTCCCTTTTCTCCTCTGGATCGGGTGATTTTCTACCCCTTATCCTTGGTGGCATGGTGAATTTTCCCTTTTCTTTGCTACAGAAAGAAAAGAAGCTTTTCTAAGCTCTGATACCACTTGAAGGCTAGCGCACCCTTGACACAGGAAACATCCGCTCACAGGACCTTCTTCTCTCGATCCAAAGAACTCAAAGGTTCTTCTATTTCCCTATCAGGAAATCTTCACCCACAGATTCTCCTCTTCACGATCCCCCTTTCTTTATTTATCAGAGGATCGGAACTCGCAGCTTCGCAAGTTCACTATTGATTTATGGGCTCTCGAATCCCCGAGACCCGATGGTTCAGTCAACGATGACCTCTATCTTTCCCTATCGGGATTTCTGCTCTATCGTGATTTCACGAGTCCTATGGTCGTGTGTTTTGTGCATCACAATTCCTCGAAATCCGATGCGATTCAATGTTGACTTTTTCCCCTGCTATCAGAGTTCTCCCTATTGGGAAATCACTACTCGCGACGTCAACTAATGGAATTTCCAACCTCTGAACCCCGATGTGCCGATACTCCGATGCACATGTGTGGGTTGACTTATCCACCTCCCTTCACCTCTGTCAGGATTTCAGAATTCACTGGATCGCGAATCCTGATGCCAAAGGATTTGGAACATACCTTTTCCCGATCCCCGATATGGCACGCCACCTGTCTTCCACTAGCTCCTATTGTGGCCCACACAAATCTCCCATCGGAATATCATGTATCATGATTTGAAGCTGTAAGAGTTTCCTATCTCCGGAATCCCTGATACTTGAACTCCGACTTGTTGGGATCTACGGACACGCGTCCCCACTGATGGATGGTTCGGATCTTGTCGGGATATCACGGATTGCGATTCCAACCTATCTGTGTATCTCATCTTCAAAAACCTCGATATTCCGAACTATGACTCTTCTGGATCTCCTGACACACGTCCTCCACAATGAACAGTTCTGATCTTGTCGGGATATCGCGCATCGCGATTCCAACCTACAAGATTTCTCTATCTTTGAAAACCCTGATTTTACGAACCCTGACTTCCTGATATCTCCTGAAACACATTCCTATTGATGGATGACTCTGATCTTATCGAGATATCGCGGATCGCAATATCGCAATTCTCGTTGCAGTCTTTTGGGGCTTCAACTCGCGAGTCCCCGATACACGATATCACGTGTAAATCCGAAGGCTCCTATGACTTGGGATCGATGGCTCTGCCCCTCTTGAGCTTCAAACCTCTTCCACACTTACACGGTAACCTCCCTGCACCTCCGTGAGATCCAATGGCCCACGGAACTTCATGAGAACTCCTCACAGGATTTCGTCTGTCCGTCCTTCCTTTGATGATTTTTCGAAATGAAGGAGTGTCTTCTCCCGAGACTTTCTCACCTACTAGCCAACCTGCGATTCCCTTGCAACTTTAAGTCATGCTTGTCTATGATGTTCTCCAGCAACTCAGAGACCTATCCTTCCTGAGATTTCCACAGTTACTCGATCTCTTAGAAAGAGAGAACTCTTTGCACGCACTCCTTGTGGCAACTCTTCAACCTCGACTGAAGGTTGAAGTCTCTTGACTTTGTGCACACCTGCAGCAACATTCTTTCACCGATTTCCTCAGATTCACAAACCTGAATCTTTTTCTAGGCCTGCGCACTCCTTGCACGGCACTGTGCCTACCTTCATCTTCGAGAAATGAGAGAAAAAGCTATCTCTGATTGAACCCTGCTGTCAACGCACTCCTTGCGGAAAATTTAACTGCACTCCTTGTAGGAAACCTCTGGCTCAATTAGAGAAATAGTTGCAACTCATTCACTCACCCCCTCAGACTTTAGTTCAACCATGAAATCACATACACAGCATACAAAAGAAAATGTATGACAGGAAGCAAATATTCATGAGCATAACATCAATACAGAGAGAAATAACAAAAACCATGAATTTGAGTCAAAGCTCTTCTATTAATTCAAATGTCTGTGCATGGGTGTTCTTCATACAGTTCTTTGCATGCTCTTCTCTTCTTGCTCCTGTTAATGTTACAATGATGCAATGAGGGTGTCTATATCCGTTTTCCCTCTTGGACTCTAAAGATATCAAATCTAAAATTAAAATCCTATCTACCAACATTAACTAAATTAAATGTCGCCTATCTACCTAAGGATGAGAATTATCTACTCAAGGTCCAATACAATATACTAGTACGCCATCTCTTAAATGAGTCATTTAAGATCGTGCAACAATTTCAAAGCATTTTCAAAAATTTGTGCTGGCTTGTCCAGCTGTCCATTCACCTCCCTGCTGGCTCGCTTGATGTGTTGGCGATGCTCCTACATCAGAAAGGCTCGATGAGATCACCCATTAATACACATTAAACCAAAATTTGTGGTGGGTTATATTATTCCTTCCAAGTGTTCATTTCAAACATCATGCAATGTCTTTTGTGGGTCGTCGGGTTGGTGGGTTCACAAAATCTCTAATCCTTAATTGATTTTCATCATCCCCACCACCTTCGCACTTATTTCTAGGTATGCAATTAGTAATATTTAATGCTAACAGCTCATCATGCCGTAACCGTAGAGATTGTCATTAATGAGTGAAAGGCTCGGGGAGATCTCTCATTCACATGCATTAGACCAAGATTTTTATAGGGTTATATTATTCTTTTTGAGTGATCATTTCAAACATCGTCTGGAGAAAACAGACATTCTCATCAACTTATGGTAGCAAATCGACATCCGTTCTATGGAGATACAATGAACATCTTCGGGTGTGAGGACTCATCCCCTTCCGCCCAGAACAAAGTAATTTGGACCTCTAGGACTGCTCGTGCAGGTTGTGTCCCTAAAGTCTTTGACTGTAAGGAGGTGGTCTCTTGGTGTTCCAAGAGATATATTTCAAGCCAAAGAATTATTCCACTGCGAGACCACTCTCATGTTTCTTTGTCACCTCAGGTATTCCACAAGATGTTGAGATTGTCGGAGCCAACATTGAGCTTCAGAGGAGAAGACTGCAAGGAGTTCCTAAAAAATCATGATAACGAGTTGGACCTCTTACCCGAGGTCTTGGAAGACTCGATGATAGTTCCTGAAGATATCACAAGGTTGCAAGTTAGCTCGTTTAGAAATTTCCTGGTTGTTTACGAGGATAACGGGATAGGAATCCACAACAAGAATTTCCCGCATGATTCTTTATATTTTGTATTTCATGGTCAAGGAACAAGCCATTTTTTATTGGGGGAATTTTATTTCCATTGAAATCTATTCCCAATTGTCATGATTCAAACAGGATAAGAAATTTTATATGTCATCCTACTTGGTTTTCGCGATAGTGCATTGCTGTCCATTTCCAAAACTGTCTTTGTCCAAGAAGGTAAACTGTGAATTCGACCCAGTAACCTTTTGGTACCAGGCCTTATGGAGGCACAAGGCCTCCCATTGTTTTTATGAGGTTTTCAATGACTTTGTCTTAGTTTTCAAAAAATTATGGTTAGGAAAGGATGCTCCCCGGATGTCTGACCAGGAAACCAAGTTTTTGGACAGGAAGGGGGCACTTGAAAAAATGGAGAATTACAGTGTAATAATGATTTTTGTCTCAAGGAAAATCCTTCTTTCCTTCCATGTCACATTATGAACAAAATGTTTGTTATAGAAATAGCAAGGAAATACAGCTACTGGTTTCATTTTTTCCATGAGAAGAGAAAAAAGTAGTTCATTCCTCTACCTTGGAAAGTCGGGGACTTCATATTCAGAACGTCAATAAGATTGATGAATTTGCAGACCATTTCAACAACTTGAACCTAAGATATGTTGAAATATTGAGAGGGTTCGACCCTAATGGGATTTTTGTAGAACATTTACTAGAAGTTGGCTTCAACAATTGTTTTATCCATACACTCCTGAACAAAGACAGAGACAATGACGAGAGCACTCCTGCTCTTGACGCTAACAACCTAGAGATATTGCAAAACACCAATTAATTGTACAAACAATAGGGAAAAGGCCCCTGTGAGAAGAGTGTCCAATCCCCAACTACCACTCCCAAGAGTATGACATCCTAGAGTATCACTCCAAAAGCCCACCCTAGTAAGAAAGAAACCCACAATTCTTCAAATGGAGGGGGAGATAAGAACCCTCCTCCAGGTAAAATTTATAGTTCACACAAGCTTCCCATGAGGAAGAAGAGAAAAAACATTGTGCAAGAAGAAGAAAAGATCGGAACTAAAAGTGAAGACATGGAAATTGAGACTATTATCAAAAAGATATTACCCAACATTGACTAGCTCGATGATGCGATCCACTATAATCCTCTAATGGAAATAGCTGAGACTGATATTTTTTACGAAGATGAATCCTTCATATTCAGAGTGATGTTTTTGACAGCAAATCTAAAAATTTAATTATTGAAAAGAGAGATGTAAGAAATAAGAAAGGGAAATCTCATTCAAAGGTTAACCTTAGGAACATGCAGCCGTCCCAAATCTCCTGAATTCACTGAGAAAATGGAGATGCACTTGATGATTCGATTGGAGTCCTTGAGGTGAAGAATGCCAAACTGAAGGACCGAACCAAGGAATTGGAAGAAGCTTTGATTCATATCCCATTGATTTCCAGTCCTTTAGCAATAACCATCGCTTCCACCCCTACAAGAAAGTTAAAAGGATCCTTCAGTCTCCTCACATTGTGTAGAGGCTATGTGGAGAAGAATGTTAGGGTTCTGACCCGCACATAGGTAGAACAATATATTCGAATGTAATAAAGGTCAATATTAATAAGGCCTTGCAATAAAATAAAATAAGTTGAATGTAAGAAGACCTAATAGAAGCTTCTACTTCTAGAAGGATCTTCCTCTAGATGCTTCTATTGACAGACATATTTAGTGTAAATAGGAGTCGAGGGTTTGAGAACCCTAGCTTGGATATTATTGTAATAGAGATCTTCTCGACTCGAGGTTTCCCCCTCGAAGAGGCCCGTGAACATTGCTCTCAGAATCAAAGTGTTATTTCTATTGTTATTCTCATATCATTTTAGTGTTATTGTGGTTATTGTTCTAGTTATATTGTTGTTATTCTTCCATTTCTATCATTTTATTTTTGTTCTTCATACTTTTTATATCTGGTATATTACAAATGGTATCATAGCACTTTCCTCAGCATAAATTGTGGGTAAATGTTTTTCCAGGGTAGAGATGTATTCCAATGTTTTTAAGCCACAAAGATCTTTCGTTACATGCATAAACCCGTGGTTGAGGGATTCATACACACAAGAAATATGAGTGGTACTTAAGTGCACATATGTTGGCCACCCTTGTAACCCCTGTTGGTACCCCTTCGAGTGGTAGTGCATCAGACATCACCTGTGTCCTAGATTACCTGAATCCCTCTTTAGATAAACTAATCGACCACCTAACTACTATAGTGCCACTGAGAAAAACACTCAATAATATAATCTCTAGTACCTGGGTAGTCGGGTAGTATGGCTAAGGGTATGGTCTAGCCTTCTTAGTTAGTGCCTTGAGATATTGGGCCGAGTACTACTGTTGGACCCCGCACGTATATTAGAGAGCTATAGTATAGGGCAAACCCTTGTCTATAGAACCCTTGAATACCTAACCCTTGGGGACAGAAACATAAACAAATTAAAATAGACAATACCTATTGCCTCGCAACTGTGTTTGGGTTGCCAAATCACTATACATTTCTTCTTGGTTAAGCATTTGGGCATTTCATCACTACAATATTCTTCAAACCGGAGTATAACTCTGTAGGTGTAAAAACATTTCACCATTATTTCAAACCTATTCCATTGGATTCATCTCTTCGTCCTTATCACATTCGAACATATCATTTTTTGGAAAAACAATTGACCCCACTCGCCCCTTTTCGGTTCCCTTGTCCTCATGGCCCATACCTATAGCCAAGACTTGGAAGCTCACTTCAATACCTTGCAATATAATCTCACCGAGACCCAACAAGAAGTGAAACAACTCAGTGATAATGTTGTCGCCATCAATACAACCATGCAATCCTCATTGAAGGAAATCAAACAAGACCTGACCAACCGGCTTGAATCTGTCTTTTCGATGCACTACACCAAGCTACATATCCCTACAAATAACCCTTCCTCTAACTCACCTCCACATACTAAAGCTGAAAATTCCTCTCATTCCCATAACTTTCAGTACCATCACTTTCAACGTGACCTACGCCTTCTGTGGGTGGATGTGACCAAATTTGATGCCTCACACCCCATTGGTTGGGTAACCCAAGTGGAACATTATTTCTCTTTATACAACATTATAGATGACTTGGCCAAACTCCGGTATGGTGTTCTTCATCTAGATCAAGAACGTTGGCAATGGTGGCAATGGAGAAAAACTTCCCATCAAGGGCATATTTCTTGGACACACTTTGTGGCAGAGCTTTATGAACGCTTTGACACTGACACCAACCATTTATATTATTTGACAAAGTTGAAAAAATTAGGAACAATGGAAGACTTTATAGTTTCCTTTTGGCACTTGGATTTTCTAACAGAGGGCATATTTGATGCCTTTTTCCAAGAATGTTTTATCAATGGCCTCAAGGATGAGATTTGGGCCCATGTTCTTATGGCTCGGCCTCGGAGTTGGGTGGAGGCTACTAAAAGAGATAAATAAGAACAACAGGTTGTATCTTCTCAAAACCAGAAACCCTCCTTTATCCCTCACACTAAACTAGTAAATCCCACTACTCCCTCAGCTCCACTAAAGATCTAAAAATTGACCAGGGATGAAATGGCTGAACGCCAACTCAAAGGCCTTTGTTATAATTGTGATGACAAATATTTCTCTGGCCAAAAGTGTAAGGAACAAAATATTTTTATGGCCATCTCAGAGGATATTTCGGAAGAGGATGTTGAAACTCCCCTTGTTTCTGAGTCACCTGAAACCACTGACATAACCCCTCCCTCAGACCCTCCTGATGTAGAACTGGTCATTTCCCTCAATGTTTTCACTAGCTTCTCCACTTCCCAAACCCTCAAGCTAATTGGTTACATCAAGCATAGGAAGGTCATCATTCTGGTTGATAGTGGAAGCACCCATAATTTTATTCATCGCCGCATTGCCCAAGAAACTCATTGCTACATCCATGCCATCAATAATTTCCAAATCATGATTGCTAATGGTGGATCCATGAAATGTGGAGGGCATTGTGAAAATGTGTGTCTCCAAATTGATGACTACCACTTGAAATATCATATGTTTGCTATCGACATGGGCGGTTGTGACATTGTGTTGGGTGCAAACTGGCTAAGGACTTTGGGTCCCATTCTCATGGATTTTAAGGAATTAACCATGCAATTCGACCGAGAGGGCCACCAATACAAGTTCCAAGGCATCATCATTGGTTCACCTGAGATCACTAGTTCCCATTGAATGGAACAGTTGCTCAAAAAAGGTAATTCTGGTGTTATTGCCCAACTCCATGCCATACAAGCAACAAAGACACCCTTGGTGCCACAAGACCTCCAAGCCATCCTTTCTAAACATCAAGTGGTATTTTCCACTCCTTAGGGACGCCCTCCTTCCCATGGTGTTCATGATCATTCCATTCCCCTTGTACACAGAAGCCTTCCTCCCAATATCCATTTGTATCGTCACCCCTTTTCCCAAAAAAATGAAATTGAGAAAATGGTCTAGGAACTCCTTAATGTAGGTGTCATCCATCCTAGTACGAGCCCCTACTCTTCTCCTATGGTCATGGTCCTGAAGAAATAAAGTTCTTGGCGCATGTGTCCCGACTTCCGTGCCCTCAAAAAACTTACCAATAAAGACAAATTTCCCATTCCTTTCATTGATGACCTCATGGATGAATTGAGTGGCCCCCAATTCTTTACTAAACTTGATAGTTGTTCAGGCTACCACCATATATGTATGAAAGAGGAAAACATTCCCAAGACTGCCTTTAGAACTCATGAGGGCCACTATGAGTTTTTGGCCATGCCCTTTGGCTTGTGTAATGCCCCCTCCACCTTCCAAAGCCTCATGAATCATTTCTTCCATCCTTTTCTCTGTCATTTTGTCTTAGTTTTCTTTTATGATATCCTGATCTATAGAAAAACCTGGACAGACCATTTTTTTCCTGTGGATCGAGTTCTCCATCTACTCTCTCAGCACCAACTTTTCCTTAAACAGTCTAAATGTGCTTTTGGCACCTTAGAAGTCGAGTACTTGGGTCATCTGGTTGGAAAAGACGACGTCAGGGTGGATCCTGAAAAGATTGAATCTATGCAAGACTGGATTCACCCAATGACTCTCAAAAGCTTGCATGGATTTCTATGCTTAACAGGTTATTGTCGCAAGTTTGTTAAGAATTATGGAAAGATTGCATCACCTCTCACTGCACTCCTAAAAAAGAACTCTTTCACTTGGACCCCAACCACTGCTCAATCTTTTCAAACCTTGAAGATGGCCATGTGCACCACTCCAGTCCTAGCCCTTCTTGATCTCACAAAGACCTTTGTCTTGGAATGTGATGCTTCAGGGAAAGGAATTGGTGTTGTCCTTATGCAAGAGGGTCGACCTTTGGCCTTTACTAGCAAGCAATTGTTTGAAATAAATCTATGAAAATGAAATGTTGGCTATTCTACATGTTGTTGATCTGTGGGTCCCTTATCCATTGGGGCAATGCTTCCAAATCAAGGCAAACCATCAAAGCCTCAAGTATTTTCTGGAACAACGCATTTCCTCACCAGAGCAACAAAAATGGGTGACTAAGATCTTTGGATATGGTTATGAAATCATTTACAAGAAAGACAAAGACAATATGGTTGCGGATGCACTTTCCCAAAAATATGAATATGAAGGATCCCTTTTTTCTCTTTCCTTCATTGTACCAGATTGGCTCCAATCCGTTCACCAAGAATGGCTACAAGATCCCAAAAGTTAGCATCTGATCCAAAAATTGCAGTCCGATGCTCTAGCTTCCCTAGGGTACTCTTGGCTCCATGATGAGCTTCGATACAAAGGTTGTTTGTATTTAAGTAAACAATCAAAACTTAAATCCACGGTACTTTCTGAGATTCATGCTACACCCACAATGAGACACTCCGGGTTCACCAAAACCTATGACAGGGTCAAACATTCTTTTTTTTGGGATGGTATGAAACAAGACATTCGTAACTTTGTCACCGAATGTAATGTGTGTCAATGCAACAAGGGAGAAACAGTCAAATCTCTGGGCACACTACAACCGCTTCTGATTCCACCTACTATTTGGAGGGATATCTCTATGGATTTTATTACAGGATTACCCAAATCGGAAAATAAATGAGTCATCATGGTGGTTGTTGATTGCCTTTCCAAGTATGCTCATTTCTTCTCTCTTCAACACCCATTTACAACATCCATGGTGACTCAAATTTTCATGGATCGCATCTTCAAGCTTCATGGCATGCCACACTCTATTGTTCATGATTGCAACCCAGCTTTCACCAGCAATTTTTGGAAAGAACTGTTCAAGATACAAGGAACCCAATTACATCTCAGCAGAGCTTATCATCCCTAAACTGATGGTCAAACGAAAGTTGTCAACAAGTGTTTGGAAACATATTTGAGGTGTTTTTCCTCGGAAAATAAAAATTAGTGGGCTCAATGGTTACCCATAGCTGAATGGTGGTACAACAATTCATACCATACAACTACACATATGACTCATTTTCAAGCAGTATATGGACAAAAGCCACCTTCAGTTCTCTCATATTTACCTGGTGTCTCGAAGGTTGAAGCGGTTGACCAAACACTTACAGTTTGAGAGGCTATTATCTGTACCCTCAAATAGAATTTTTTCATGGAACAGAATCACATGAAGCAACAAGCAGATCAAGGTCGCTCTCAATGTCAATTTACAAAAGGGGATCAGGTGTTTCTTCGACTGCAACCTTACAAGAAAAATTCCCTCAAGGCCGAGCAGTGTCAGAAGCTAGCGCCAAAATTTTATGGTCCTTATACTATTCTCAAGCCTGTGGGACAGGTGGCCTATCAGTTAACTTTGCCTAGTCATTCGAAGCTACATCATGTTTTTCATGTTTCATGCTTAAATAAGGTGATTGGAACTAAGTGCCAAATTCAAACCAACCTTCTTGAGTTAGCCAAACAAGGATCCATTTGGCTACAACCACAAACAATTTTGGACCAGCATGAGCATTGCCTGTGCCAGAGAACCATCAAGGAAGTGTTAGTCCAGTGGAAAAATACAACTCCAACAGATGCCACTTGGGAACCAACTACCATTCTGCAACAATTTCCACATCTCAAGCCTTGAGGACAAGGTTGTTTTTAGGGGGGAGTTCATGTTAGGGTCCTAACCCACACATAGGTAGAACAATATATTTGNTGGATATTATTGTAATAGAGCTCTTCTCGACTGGAGGTTTCCCCCTCGAAGAGGCCCGTGAACATTTCTCTCAGAATCAAAGTGTTATTAATTTTGTTAGTCTTATATCATTTTAGTGTTATTGTGGTGATTGCTCTGGTTATAATGTTGTTATTCTGCCATTTCTATCATTTTATTTATGTTCTGCATACTTTTTATATCTGGTATATTACAAAGAATATCAAGAAAAGAATGGAGCTAATTATTGAAGCCTAGGAAACATAAAAAAACATAAATTCCTTTGGAATGAGGGAACATTCATTCTAGGAATATTTGTAGGTGGATTTAAAAAATGAAGAACGTTTCTATCTAGACACAGTCGTCCCTTTTGGCATAAAAGTCACCAACGTGACATAAATGAGAAGAAGAGAAGAAGATCTCCCCTCCCCAAACCAGATCAAACAATTAAATTCATGTTGGAAAGAAAAATTTAATAACCTACATCTCATTGTCCTATCATGTGAACAAGTTGTATCAAAGAAAGAAGAATTATTCAGAAAGCTGACCGAAATAGACTTAGCCAGAAGTACCAACGAGGTCCAAGACCCCAAATTAATGCTCAACTCCTTGTTCTTAACCAAGCAAGCCTTCGATAAACAAGTTGATATTTTTAAGGGGTTGTCATTAGAAAAAGTTTTACGGCATCCTTAAATATGATGAGGATGATGTGGACAACTAGCTAGTGGAGTATTCGGTAAAAAATCAAGAAATTGAACAGAATCTGCATAATATTCCTATCGATCTAAGAGAATTAGAATACGGGATTTTCACCATAAAAATTAGGCATGAGATCAATGTGGCCCTCATAAAAATCTACATAGAAGAATGGCTACAAAGGGCAATCGACAAGCTCATCGACGAAGAGCAACAAGTGGTTGGCACGATTCCAGTAATCATCGATGAGAGAAATAAAAAGGCATCAGCAAGAAAATAGCAAAGGGGTGGGAGAGATACCATCACAGTAAGTCTATGCTGATCACATCCTAGTTTCTTTATCAGTCAGGTTATTCCACCTCTTCAAATAGAAATGTTTAACCAAAGACTGATAACTTCCAATTTCTTGTTTTCAGGTCTTGTTGTATACCATCGCCAACTTCTTCTTTCTATATTCCTATTTCTTGTACTTATTTCTTTTATGGTCCATGGGAGCCCCAATCCAAGTCTATATGACAAATACAATTAAATTTCGAGGAATATGTAACATACATTATTATTTTTTGAGAAATTGTAAAGAAAACTATTTCAGGAACAATCTCGACGGTGCCTTGTATCCTTGTTTTCAGAATGCAAAGTTAGTTCTCTTTATGCATGTCGGTCATCTTCTTTTATTTTTATGTGCTCATAAATCTTTATCTTGAGCTATGTTGGACATCAATAAATTGTGTTTATTTAATTTGAATGTTTGACGTGTGTGATTCCTGGTCCTATTTTCCAGGAACCTTAATTTCAAAAAACAAAAAAAAACTTTTTCTATTATTTTGTATTGCCTTAAGTCATTACGGTGGACTTTCTCTAAGTCCCACATTTGAACTATACACACCCTAGGAAAAAATTAAAGAGGAATACCACATCTATAAAAATGCAGTAGGATTGACATCCTTGTTAGGTTGTCGTTTCGGTCTTAACATATTCAAGGGTGAACAGACTTGTAAATACATCTCCAAGAATATTCGTAGAAATAAAAACCTTCAATTTTTTTTATCAATGCCATAAAACAATCAACTAGATAGACATGTTACAAATATATCGATTGGTACTATATTGAACTGTCATAGGCATCTTACAAATATGTCATTTCTTAGAAATATTTCAGTTGGATAGGCATGTTACAAAGATGCCCTCTTCCTGGAGAGAAATTGCAGAGAAGATCAACCTCTGCAAAGTGGGATTGCTGCTCACAAACAAAATTTTCAGGAAAATGGCATCTTCCTCTCTCTCGACACCTTCTTTTCACACAGTTTAAATTAACTTCCATGAGCTGAAAACTCGTGAAAATAAACAATCATGTTAGGTGTGTCTTAATATATAGAAAAAACTAGCAAGCACATAGGTCACACAAGAAGATCAAAAAATCTTCGACATTGAACAGATTTTCAAAAAAAAAATATGAGCTTTTTTGGCACCACATATAACTTTATTTATCCTAACACATACACATTTTCAAAAAAAAAAATATGGGTTTTTTTCCACCACATATAACTTTATTTATCCTAGCACATATAGAGACAAACAAGTCAGATGATCTATTTAATAGAATGAAATGGATGTTGCTTACTTTTTCCATGAAAAAATTAAAGAATTGACTATGGAAATTGAAGTTAACTTTAAATATTGGGATGAAAGTTAGTTGGAAGTATATAAACATCATTATAAATGAATTTCATAAATACATTAAAGAGATAAAACCTACAACGTAGGAACATAAATTTCCAAGATGAGAAGTGAGACTCCAACAATATATTAAGTTACAAGTGATGGCGATATCTGTGCTTTTTAATAGCTATCTGCTGCATTACTGGTAATAGGAAAAATTATAGAATCTTATTAAGAAAATAAAAGCAAGATAGATTATGCAAAGCACAGTATAATTAGAATGAGAACATTTTAAAAAACTAAATGGTTTCAATGCCATAATTTCTCTAGCAGATTAACGCTTGAGCGCCTTCTCTTTTCAAAATGATTGAGTCGTCGATCAGTTTCCAATGTGCAATCTGGGCGACCCTCACACTTTAGCGTCCTTGCTAAAGTTTTACCAACCTGCCAATTTTAGAACTCCCCTGACCATATTTAGTGATGGAACAAATTTCTCACAAAGTGACTTTTTCACTAATTACTTGTTGACCCGATATTAATATGATATTATCATTAACTAATTTGGGAATTTGGGACTTCAGATTTTTGGGGCTCCGAGCTTTTGGGGAACTGTGTTTGTTCTGGAAGGAAAACTTATGGAGTGACATTCTCTGACATCTTATGGATAACATGTTGTAGAGTGTCACGTGTCCTTTTCTACATGGATACCACATGTCTTGCTTACTACTTGCCACATGTCCACGACAGTTTCCATGTGTTTCTGGTACTTTGGGCTTCTCATTCTCCTAGAGTCCCTCCATACTTGTGCATTTATTCTCATTGCAACCCGAGAGTCCCGCCATACCTATGCATTTATTCCCATTACAACCCGACAAGGACTAGGCCGCCCTGTAACACTTGTTGTATAACGCATTTCATTATATGTGAATAATAAATAATACCAATGAATTCATTATACAATCAAACTCTATCATTGTCTATAAACATAAATGATTGTTTTGTCACAAATTTGGGAGAAAAGTGTAAATGGTAAGAGGGAAAAGTTTACTTTTCGTGCGATTGTGAACTTCATATCATAGAAAGAAATGTCACGATTCTCTGACCCTGAACATTAAAGTGACCAGCGACACACAAAGCAGCAAAACCGTTTGCAAGTTTCCCAGAACATGACAATTATGTTTGATCGATAAGGTTCGCCCCTCTGGAGTATGATGTCCTTAATACCACTAAAACGAACGTACAGCACCCTCCATCTCTGAAAGGTATTCCAACGGCGTAGTGTTGGGAAAAATAAAAAAAATAAATAATAAATAAAGATAAGTGTTGGGAAAAATAAAAAAAATCTAATGCTTAGATTTGTATTATATCGGAAAACAGACATACCATTCCATCTCTGAAAGGTATTCCTAACAATCCATGTAGTCTTTATTGAGCAATGACCATTGAGAATGACATGTTAACTCAGTTCGTTAACGCACAGTCTTTGCTATAACTTTCAAAGTCACTTCAAACGGAGGTGACAGGCGACCCATGGAATCATTTCGTAGACAAATTGACGAACTTTCCTTGCAAATCTGTTTGGATTATACTGCTAACTGAGGTTCGTCACAAATCCAGAGCTGTGTAGGCTTCCCCTTGCAACAAACTGCAGCGAATAGAGTGGAGGGGAGGGTCGTCACAGTGGAGAGGAGGGTGACGACAGTGACAAGACTGTGCATTGGTGGGAATCGTGGGAAATTGGAATGGTTTTTGGTTGGGTGACAGGTTTTGGAAGTGTGATCGGAGCATTAGCTCTCAGCAGGCGGCTGGGGAGGAAGTTCTTTCAGCTAGCTGATCGCTTTATCGCATCTTTTGAATAAAAGAACGAGGTATGTGACAGAAAATTCTCCATAGGTATTAGAATAATATTTGAACGGTAAAGACCATCTTTTCCAAATTTAATGAATGGACCATATTCGATTTCCACCACGGCATTGCATAAATAGTATGCGCATAGCTAAAGAAATGCGTGAGAAATCATATTGTGCATACAATGGGCAACCCATTATTTTCTTTAATTTCTATATTTCGGATGCTTTTTTTTCCATGAAAAAATTTGCCCAATTATATTATCATATAATTTTTTCACTTCACATCTTTAATATAATTTTTTCACTTCTCATCTCTTTATAAGGAGATTCCTTATACAATATCTTTTTCCAAAAAAATTCAAAAAATGATTATAGTCCCAATACAAATAGTTCTTACAATAAAGCTATTCCGGCAAAGATTGCACCAAACTGAAATATGAAATATCATATTTCTAATAAACTGAAGAGCAAAACATATCAATCCTTCAAGGGATTCATTCATATCTTACTTGCCAAAAATAAAACAGAGCTGAATTTTCAATAGTTCTAGTGAATCTGATTTGTTTTCTAAGGCCCTTCGCTCCACTGATCCATTGATGATAGTATATATAGCCTTCACTTACTTCCAGTGTCAACTTAGATTGTTTATCAGCTTCCGTATTGAAATCCCTATAAATATGTTGATATTTTATAGCTCTGAACAATTTTGTTAATTCTTTGATCCTAATTTTCCATCCTTCCAATGTTGCTACCTTGAGTTTGCCTTTGTTCATCAACCATTCTATAATAACTTTCGAATCCCCCATCACTTGAATACTAGAAATAGACATCTTTTTTGCAAGCATGAAAGTTGCCCAAGCACCAAGAAGCTCCGCTTTGGTGTTTGTTTCACTGCCACAATTATAAGTCCACTTATAAACTTCAGCATCTGTGGTTTTAATAACTCCACCAGCAGCACACTTGTTGCCATCCTTTTGAGTTGCCCCATCAAACCATGTGAATGCATCTACACTGTTGTGTGTAATCAATATATCCCGATGAATCTTATCTTTTTTAACGATGGGCTTAAAGCTAAGAAGAGCCTTCGTCTTGTAGATCATAGTCAATATAGAGGGACATGAATCTTCAAAAAAAACTTTATTTCTCTCATGCCAAATATTCCAACAGACATAAGCTGGAAATTGTGGGGAGGCCGAAAAGTCCTCAGTCCATGATTTAATACCTTCCAACAGGTTGGTACCAATCCAGTCACCCTTAAGCTTAAACTCTACAACCAAAGTATCTCATACCTGTCTAGTGAAGGTACAGAAAATAAAGAGATGTGAAATTGTTTCCAAATCCATCCTACAAAGTGGGTATCTCCTAGGCCCCTCCCAGCCTCTCCTCTGTAGTGATTCTTAGGTAAGTATTTTTCCCTCCATGGCAAGCCACAGGAACAATTTTATCTTTAATGGCACATTCCGTTTACAGATAGAAGTTCTCCATACCTCCACCTTGTTTAAATTTTTGGATTGAATGATAGTCATATAAAAATTCTTTACTGTCGGGTCGCCCAATTCCTCCCCTCTTGCCCAACTTAAACTATCTTCTTTGTGAATGACGATAGCTCTCGAATCAATAAGAGAAGATCTAAAGAGTTCCCATTCCCTATCCAAATCACCTATGAGCCCCAGTTCTCTGCTACATTTCCAATCAAAGGAGAGCGCCCAATCTACTGAAGGAGAACTAACCTGTGCTAGTGTCTTCACATTTCAGAGATGTAAGGCATTTAATAAATTAGTTGATAGGAAAGAGGAAATTCCCATACCTAAGATATGGTCCTTTCCTAAGACAATTTGTGTGCCTCTGTCCGGAATCTAGAACATACCATGAGTGATAAGATGGATCAATTTTATCAGTCCACTCCAAATTCTAGAGAACCCAATATTCTGAAAAAGTGGAAGATCTGAGCCAGTTTGTCACTGAAATTCCATGGAGATACTTATCACAGATGACTCTATGCCAAATTCCTTGCCGAGATAAGACTCTTCAAAGAGTATTAGCTGTCAATGATATACTAAAGTCAAAAATATTTCTGATGCCTGTAATGATCCCAAGCCATTAGGCTAGGCTCATCACAGTTTTGGTGTCTTTTAAAACTTTTTCTAAGTGAGATATTTCGTCAAACACTTTGCTAATATATTTCTTTACATGTGTTTACTTGCTGAATGGCCTCTTGATTTCGGCCTTAGGGTTTACTGATGTGTTTATATGTGTGTTGCAGTAAATAACAATAAGATACAATCATGGAACATACCTCAACCATATGCAATATGATAGACAAGCCAAAACATCCCAAATATGATTTTATTCATGAAATAGAGGAACTTGCTACAATGAAGATGCCAATCTAGAATGTTCAATAGATGGCCAAGAAGATAGACAATAGAGCTGCTACAAAATGCTCCCGATAATAAAAAATAAGCCTCCAAAGGCTGGATATACAATGAAGACTAAATACAAGTAGATCTGGGTCATACAAATGTTAAACCCCCAAGTTGGAAGGTGTCGTGCCCTGCTGGATAGCTGGAGCTCCTCAACAATTCGACCTTGTTGCCAAAAGTGTCCAATGACCCCATGAAATATGCCAACTAATAGATTGGGAACATGTAAGGACAACCCAGGTGCCCAAATCTCCAAAGTCACTCTCAAACCCTGTGGATCTAAACTTCTCCACTAAATGGTGCACCCCCCCTGGATGCCTGAAACCGTAGATAATTCGGCCTGGGTGAATGAGACCTCCAAACCTCTTGAAACTCTCCAAAATGATAGATCAAGCAATCAAAAACCTTTGGAAGAAGTTTCAAGGTCAGGTATGAGGTATAGCCTCCTAGATCTGCAAATCATTGAATCACCAAATCGTCCTCTCTCTCCCAAAGCCGTCCCAACCTGTAGATGATGATCTAGCCATGGTAACTCTTCGAGAATGGACTAGATCTAATGTTCAAATCCATGCAATGAATACCTAGGTGATAGAATCTCCAAAATTCCTGCCAATCACCTGTAATGAATCTCTCTCCAAGAATGGTGCACCCCCCCCTTGCTGGAAACCCCCAACTGGTGCACCCTCTCTCTATCTACACAAGTAACTAATGTGGAATCCTCCTACAACTAAGTAGATATGGAACTAGAATGGTATGGGAGCATATTGCATCTCCGAGACCAATCTTGGGACAAGCTAGGTGGAATCTTTCACCACCGAATCATCCTCTAGGGTTTGTTAAGTCAAAACCCTCAAAACCCCCAATGTTTGGCTCACTAGCTAGAAGCCAGATATGAAAATATGATCATACATGAGTGAATTGAGTAGAGGCCCTTGCCTTTCCTTTATAATTTTTTCTCTCCTTGTCCCTCCAAAGTGACTTTCATTTTATTAATATTTAATTTATTAATTAAATCACTTTAATTAATTAATTAACCTTTTTACTTATGAAAAACACCTTATCTCTCCTTGTGGCTTCCCTGGCCACTAAAATTCACTTCTCACCATCTCATCCTGTAGTTTTTCTTCTCTTGATTCCAATGAGCTATTACACTAAGAGGTTTCTCCAAGTAATGTGCCCAAAATGAACTCTTCAGTGAATTTAGTTAGCTTATAGCTCAAAATAGTCAAAATCATGGAAATCATCGAAATGCAATGGAACCAAAGCCAACCTGTGTGGAATGGCTCATAATGATGGAATATGATGAGAAATGCAAGATGGACCGCACAATGCCTCTCAATAACCCATTTTCTTCCTATAACATCCATCTGGCTACTCTGGTCATCATAAACCTCTGCACTCTGATGATGTCCCAAAGTGGGGACATTACAGTCCTCCCTGCTAGAAAATTGCTTGTCCTCAAGCAATAACCGAATTCCCTCAAGTATAATACCAGGGTCCCATGTCCACCTATGGGGTACATAGTAGAACCCATCCAAAGATGAACACTCATACACTCTGCCCCTTGGGTCCCATATCAAGTCATGAACTGCTAGCCCCTGGGAAGTATAACCCTGAAATATAACAACTCTGGGAGTCTCCTGCATATGACACATGGCCTCATATTGAAATGAATCCATCCTCCAAGTCTCTACCAATATCCATACGGCCTCCATCAACTGCACATGATGATGCTAGAATGAGGTGCTGCCAGACCTTTGTGAGACACCTGCAAGCGATGCGCTCCTCTCAACATTGAAACTCAATGGAAAGTTAGAATAAATTTCTCCTGCAATGGTCCACTCTCCCCTATCAGTCAGTGAAATGCTTAGTCCTACAATCCCTGGGTCCCATGATAACCTTTGTCGAAGATCACCATGCTGGCCCTGCACTACTCTGACTATGACTGTCTGCCCCCTGCATACATACTGGATCCTCCTCTCCTGGATCCTCATGCTGAAATACCTGTGACCATTGGACCCACTGACAAAAAACTGTACCTGTAAAAATGTCCCTACAGAAGTAGTACATGTCCACCCACCTCAAGAGTGAGAAGCTACTTCGCTCTATCAGACAAAAACCTACAGGCCCTCTCCAAATCAACCCCTGGTAGAGTATGTGGCTCTCTGGCGGAACCTGGGTCATCATGTAGAAAAACATCCTGCTAACCAAGTGAACTCCTGGATCCCATGGAAACCCTAGAAGTTTATCACTTCCAGACTCCGCTAGCTACTCTTGTGCTAGACTGACCAGTATCAGAAGCCGTCTGTGCTCATCTGCTATCACCTAGCCTATGGTGCTCACCATAACACACCAAATCTCAGTTGATTGCTCATGACGATCCACCTCTGACCTATTGTATGTCGTAAAATTACTCCTGTCAAGTGGTCTCAGCCTAATCACTCTCCATGTCCCCTGCCATTGTCTATCTCTCCTCATGTTGTTTTCAATTATAAATGTGTCGGGAAAAGGTAACAGAGATATCTGTAGCTGACTGTAGGGATGAAAAATACCACCTGCCTCGATCATTTCCAAGGACTTGACCAAGATCACATCTACCTGTACCCCTGATAAATGCTCACTTGTAGCCATCACTAAACTCCAATCATCAGGCACAACCAAAAGTAACTCCTCCAACTACTGGAAAACCAATCTCCATCTCCCATCACCCATGCAACTACTGAAATGGTGAAGGTGAGATCGCATAGCCATATGTTGCTATGAAGGATTGGCATCTGCATGCTCCCTTAAGTGTGTCTCCTCCCTGCAAGGTAGTACACCCCTCTAAATCCCACCATTCATCTCGACAGGTACATGTGAGCTATCACTCATCACTGTATGCTCCGACATACTCATGTCGTCTCCCATAGACTCATGTTGCATCATAGATCCTACGCATACTACTGGATCAACCTCTACATAGAGGTCAAACACTCTCAGAACACAAGTGGAAGTGTCCTTCATCAATGGGTGCTCCTATGCTAGATCACCAACATCCTCTATCAATGTGACTAACTGATACATATGAGTGTCCACTAAGACAAATGAAGTGGATCTCTAATGAATCTACTCAAGAGACTCATCTGATCTAGACCCTGATTCTTGAAGGGTTATCTGTGTGCCTCTCAAGAATCCTCGAGTGCTCTCCAACTCTTGAGTGAGTCGGTCCATCTCCAACTCTTGCTCCCTCAGAGCCTCATGATACATCTCACCAATCCTCAATAGGTAGTCCCTGTCAGTCAACAACTGCTGGTAATCAGTCCTCATCATAGATACTCTCTCCCTGAGAGTATGAAAGTCATCCAT
>SNQJ01S0007983.1:100194-114915 GCA_010110895.2 Picea sitchensis | reverse complement strand
TAGATTTTTATTAATTTAGTAATCATTTTATGATGGACATACAAAAATTAAATAATTCAGTGAGGGTTTTAGGATAAACATCTAAAAATTAAATATTCTTTTAAATTAAATTTGATGGATGAGTGTTTTAAAACATTCCATGATCTAATATTCTATCATGAATCAATAGACCAAAACCATCATCCATTCGCATACCTTTGCATTTAATCCAACGGTGTTGAATTTAAGAAAAATAAAATCATTAATTAATTTATTAATTACGTTGTAAGGCATTTCCCTACAAAAATCCATGTCTTGATGTGACATGTAAGGACCATTGCGGTGATCTGAACCGTTGATTTCTTATAGATAACCTCTTATAGAAGTGGATGTATGGAACCCTCTCTAGCGTTCATATCTGTTCGACGAACATTGCTTCGTTTGGATCTTGCCACATCAATCTCTTACCATTGTGTTGGCAGGCAACAACTCTTGTCAATTTTTATTATGTCACTAGGGATAGATTTTTTTGGTAGCTCCCTCGTTCTCCTTACAAACTTTTCTGTCTTTTGTTTTTGGAGATATTCATTTGGCCTAGCTGAGTATAAGATTTTTTTGTTTTTAATCTATCGTTTGTTTTGTTTAATTTCATGACTGAAAGCATGAAATTAGAGGAAAAGTTTGGCTTGAGTAATCATTATACAATTTGTGATTTCTTTGGTTCTTTTTGCAAAAGGGATTACACCTGAAGGGAATCTATATTTTTATAAACTTAAAATATTGTAAGCCTATCTTTTTCATTCGTTGATCCATTATCATAACATTTGATTCATCCACTTTTGGAGACATGACTTAGTCGATTTTATTTTTGATTATGTGATTTTTACATTTGATATATGCTTCATTGCGTTGGACCTTTGGTTAAATTTGAAATATGAATCTTTCTCTTACCAGTCGTATCACGATCTTATCACTCTAGTACAGGACTGACGTACTTACCTTCCACATCAGCCTTTTGTCTTGCATAACTCAGACTCACATTCATTGTTGGAGGAGGTAAGTAGTGGTTTTTGATATTAGTATTCATTTTGCAAAATGGTTAAGTATCATGCGCGTCCTCTGGTTATTACCCACTCAGAGCTCAAATTGTCAGTTATGGTATCCTCTCGAGTCCTTAGGTATTGGGCCTCTCCCGATTTTACAAGCCTCTTATTGTTGTTTGTGTGTTTGAAAAAACAACCTACCTCTCACTGCCCTTGTTGTGTCTATGTGATAGTACCCATGGATCCCTTGGTAAGAATTGAACCCAATGGTTTGCAAGCCCTCCTCGCTCAT
Source organism: Picea sitchensis (assembly GCA_010110895.2). Taxonomy (NCBI): domain Eukaryota; kingdom Viridiplantae; phylum Streptophyta; class Pinopsida; order Pinales; family Pinaceae; genus Picea; species Picea sitchensis. Next base: position 113,601 of record SNQJ01S0007983.1, on the reverse strand, counting down.
GACAATGTCATATGGGATATTGTGGCACATGGCTGGGACATTTTCATCAGAAGGTTTGAGGGTTATAACCTCGCTGTGGCCCAGGATTTCGCTCAATATTTTGATGGCTTCAAGGCTAAGATTGGGGATCTGCAACTCGAAGTGACCGAGGATTCGATAACACAAGCTACAGGATTATCCTAGGAGGGACAACAATGGTTCAAAAATGGAAAAATCGAACGTGTGCCTTGGAATTTTCTCATGGTATCTAAGAAAATGAGGTGCTTCCCAAAAGGTACACTAATTACTCACTCCATACCCCAATGGCACAACCATCTTCTAAATCTTAAGCAATTCATAACTTGCGAAGGTATATATGGCTTGGTTTTCTTGTACCACGTTCTCTTGCTGATGGTTTTTCTGGGTTTCAAGTTAAATATGCCTTTCTATCAGTTTATGAGTTTGCAGAAGATGTCTAAGATTTATCAGAGACAAAAGTTTAACCCACTTTCAAGCCTTTTTCACCATGGTCTTATTCAAATCCTTGTGTTTTCGCATCTATCCAAGAATGGGGATACTTGGGAATATTTCTTGTTTAGAAATAATTTCACTCTACCCAAGAATGTAGTAGAATCATCTCTCTACCTAAGTAAAAACCCCAACCCATGTTTATCTAACCCTGCTATCGAAAACCTATGTGTTGATCCACAAGAAGACCATGCGACCACAGATCAAACCTATGTTGCTATTCAGAACCCATTTGGCAAAAATCCATGATGTGATTTCATGCCCAAAAAATCATTATAGGAGGTTTTAGATGTGTTAAAGGATAGGGTTTCTTCTGTTCCTACTTATGAGCCTATTCGGGTTGTCCCAAACAAATCGGTTGTCAAGAAAAATCACAGACATAAGGGACAAAGATATTCATATTTGATTTTTTCAAACAAGAGACCAGGCAGGATTTTATCCAGAAGTTTAATAAACCATCAGCGAGATCATCTGAGCTTGATCCTAGTGATCGAGGTCGATGATCACTTGTCCGATGATGATATCGATAAATTTCTTGCCCGAGAAGATGTAGATGCCCAGTTCTTGGGAAACAAAATCGATATTGATGCTATACAGTATGATTTCGTTTCTAATCTCCCACCATTCGTAAATAAACAAGAAGGATTCTCTAGTATATGACACGATCTGGAGAAAATTATAGAACATACCAAAGCGCCCTCTGCAAAACAAACTCAACCTCAACCTACCATACAACCAGTTCACTGTGAAAAATGTATGGATTTGGTTGAGTGATAGTATAGGGATATTCCCTATCTCCAAGCACAGTTAAACAAAATGATAGAATGAAACTCCTTGCTCGAGAGGGAGAATGATGAATTGAAAGCACGCGTTCAATCCAATACTCATAGGGCAAACAAACAGATTAAATGGGATGGTAATGTGGTTATTAAGAACTCAACGAACTTCAGTGCTATCATAAATTTAGACTTGTCAGATGCTTCTTTGTCTAATCTCTGAAAGGGTAACAAGTTGTTTTGATTCTTTTTTATTTGATTATGTTGGAAAAATAAAACATATAGATTTTTTTTTTTATTTTTTTTTTTAATTTAAGACTAGCTACAGAATCATAAGATTTTGTAGCCAGTCTATTTGAAAGTATTAGTTTGTATTGTTATCTAACATTCTATTTTGTTTTATAATTTTCAGGAAAACAACAGTTTATGATGCTATTTTCAAGGAGAATAAATAATGGATTTATGCACTCCATAGCTTAGTAATTTCTCATTTTTATAAAACAATGTCATTTATGTAATTATTTTTTGATGTAAGGACTCCTACAAATGTGTTCCTTTGTTATTCTATTTTTGTAAAGAAAACTTATATTCAGGTATCATCCTCTATCTTGTATGATAAGAGGTTACTGATCCAAGACATGTTTAAATAGTAGTTGTTGTTTAGTGTGAAGGACAACTTTTTCTGGATTACAGTATGGACATATAATTTTGAAGTGATATGGGAAAGCAATTCGCTATTGGCTTTAGACCTGTATGAATTGTGCAATGCTTGTTTCATTTTATTCTCCAATTACTTATATGTTATGAGATGTTATTATTGTTGATTTAGCTTTAGTCTTGTTTTCATAATGATATTTCATATCATTAAATATTTAAATGTTGTCCATGATCTGTTGGTTCAGTTTGTACTTGTGATCAATCAATCATTTAGTTATGTTTGAGTTTACTTCTACTATTAAATGATTGATAACGTCAATGCTTAGGATTGAGATTTGTTTCGTCCTTAGTTTTGGTCATCTTGAGGTCACATGATATTTAATTAGTCATTTTTATGTTTTTTTAAATTTACTCCAAAGCATGAAATGCTTCCTTGAATTTCTTCACAAAGTTTTATATTTGTCTTTGTCATAGGTTTCCTCTTAATACAAGACAAACATGAGCTCATACCACACAAGAAAATGAACTTAGTTTATTATAATTGATCAGTTAGAGGTTAGTAGATGCATTGTTTTTTTTATTCATAGTTGTTTATATATGAATGAAATGATGATTGCATTAATTAGTTTTGATTGTTTTTGTGTCATTGTTTCAATTGTATTCTCTTAATATTTATTAGTGTAATCTTTTTAAACATTAGAAAGAGCATTGTTTATATTTGATTTTGTTCAAAAACATTTTCAAACAATTATTTTCGCAAGATTTCATGCAAACCTTGTAAACTGTATATATAAAGTGTTTACAATCATTTGTATTCACATTATTAGATAAGCATTTGTAATTATCGTGTCGATTGTTATAATATTTTATTTAGTTAGTTTATTTCCTTTTTCTATTTTTAAGACCCTAGTTGGCTAACTGAGCCATTAAACCCGTCAGGTTAGATCACACCAAACGACTTGGGTTAAATAGATAACCCCATACCAGATCTATCCTTCCCATTGACGGTGTGTCATAAACGTCCGTGAACAAATGGTGCTATAAGGAGGACCGAGGGAAATTTAATGATTAAATGTTTCACCCCTCAACCTGTTGTAATTCCAGATTTATAAATTCTTCTCTATCATCTTATAATGCATTAGAAGGCAAGTTAGATGACAAGCTAACTATTTGGAGTCAATATATTGAATTTCTTAATTTTTCATGGCTCCTTCCCAAATCACTGTGTTGAAACATGCTTTAAATATCTCATTATCAGTTATTCCCAACAACACAGTTGATCTCTTTTCATAAATCACCTTTGATGGTGAAGAGAACACATCAACAATAAACCATATTTCTAAATTTTGTTTTACGTGCTTAAAGACTAATATCATTGATCTCAATCTCATATGTAGGTTGTTATCCCTCACTTTTCGAGGTCAGGTTAAATATTGGTTTGAATCCTTTTGAGCTAATTCTATCCATTCTTGGTCCGAGCTTGTAATTGAGTTTTTATCAGATTTTAGCAATTATGATTATGATGAATTAGTTGAAGAATTAAGTTTCTTAAGGAAAGAAAATGATGAATCATTCAATGATTTTGCAATTAGGTTGATACATGTTTGTACTAGATTCTCTTTGAAATAAATGCCTCTTATTGATGAATGGTTTCAATATCTCGTTTATCTCTCAGAAAAGAAAGATTGATTAATTGTTAACCAATCTAAATTGAGTACTAATATTCAACCTCAAGATGGTTCCAATTTTCATGTTGATCTTGAAGACTTTGAAGCACCACAATTTTTGTCAACTTCTTTCATTTTGGAAGATGAGGAGCAACATCATATTTTACAAAATGCAATTGTCACTTCTAATCACTCTTTTCCAACAATGTCTCCTCCTATTGAGGAAGGAACCTTGACTTTAAAAAAGGATAGTTTTCACACTCTCATAGATTTTATAATTGTTTCTGAAGTAAAAGAGACTGAATGTAAAGTTGATAATCATGTGGATGATAAAACTTCCCCTAATTTAGTTGAAAAATTGCATGATCAATCAGTATGAAAAAACATCATTAGTCAGACTATTAATCAACCATCTATCTCTAGTGATTTTCTCTCACATTTTCCCTTACATAATGAACCAAATTGTCTCTTAGAAACTGTCTCGTACTCTTTAAAAGAGCATATAACAGAGGTTGATGAATTTATTCAAGGAAAGGGAACAAAACCACAATTCGAAACACATATACCTATCATTTCAAGAGATGCATTTCGTCTCCTCAATTTTTGTACATATTACTCCTTGTACCCTGATATTTTTTTATCATCATGCTATGCAATCATGTGTTCCAGATCACTTTGGAATGAATCCTACACTATATAATCAATTATAAATTAATGGTGATTTTTTCACAAAAGATAAAGAGGAGAAAATGTCCACTCATGATCATATTAATTCTTATTCTAATCAGTTATTTGTGGGGGATAAAGGAAATTGAGAGGAGGATTTTTATCCTTTCTTTTTTGTATATTATTTCTTTTGTAAACTTTTTTCTTTTCAAATGGAGTAACTAATGGTTGGAATCTTTGGGAGAATGGACCAGTATTTTCGAAGAAGAATATGGAATTCCAAGTTGCTTATTGGCTTTTGTATCATGATTAAAGTGGTTTTGCTTTCATTATAATATCTTCATATTCTTTGAATAATTGATTATGCATTGATTTAAATTTTCTTTAGTCTGTTTTATCAATACATGGTTAATTGTTATCATTTATGTATTAATTTTTTCAATCTTTAAGAGTCTATTATCCCAAAAATTCCTTTTGGGCCTTATGATGAAATTATTATACTGAAACTATATGGGATACAATTTACTCTTTGATTTTTTCCTTTTGTAGACTGTGCAATGTTAATATTGTTTCTCATATAATTTCTGAATATGAAACTTTATTTGTATTGAACTAGCTTTAAACTTTTCTGCATATAATTTTTCATGTTATGTTTTCATTTATATGGTTCATTATATTTTGGTTCCTTTAATATATGTGGTTGGTCATCTATTGATACATTTTGAGTTTACGTCTAATGTTGGATATTTGATAATACCACTTGCTGAGGTTTGGAGTTTATTTCACTTTTAGCTATTGGACATTTTAAAGTCACATGAGATAAAATTTATTTGTCTTTTTGTCATCACAAATCTATTTTGAAACTTAAAAGACTTCCTTGAGATGTTTCAGGAAGTATCATTCTTCATTTTGTCATAGATTTATACTTGACATAGGTTAAGTGGAGCTTATACAAACAAAAAAAGACGAATATAGCTTAGTATTGTTGATCAACATTAGGCTAATTAGTTTATATCTTGTTTGAGTTGTTGATTTGTGAATGGATAATGATTACAATATTTAAACGTTAAATGCTTTGTCCATTATCGTTATATCATTTATAATCTTATTCATTCATTGTTTATTATATTGTCATTTATAGTATAAAATTATTTCTTTTTTTATTTTTCACCTTCTTTTGATCCATTAGTTGAAAACAACCATTTTCATGAGGCTTTATTTAAACCTTTTAATTGTAAATATCTTTTGTATATAATACTACTATTATTTAAGAAATTGTATTAATGTATTGTTTTATATAAATGTACATATATTTATATCAAATCTTTTAGTTATTTTAAAATCCTAGTTGGCTAATAGAGCCATAAAACCTATGAGGGTAGATTATTTCAAACGGCTTGGGTTAAATAGAAAACCCCAAACCAGATCTCCCCTTCCCATTGACGGTGTGTCAAAAATGTCTGCCAACACATTTTTGTTTCAATAATAAATGCAAACCTTCGTTCTTCGAGAGGTTGGACGCATAGGTGGAGGCGTTTGTGCTTTACATTTTTCTTGCAAAAAATTCAAAAGTTCATAACTTTGTGCTGAGAAGTTAGATTTGCGCAGGAGTATAGTCAATGGAAATTTCTCTATGAGAATAGTGATGTGACCATGAACTCAGTTTTGAGTTGAAAACCTTGTCTTGTATCTACAAAAAAGTTCTCAAGATGCGATACGGGCCATGGAAATATATCAATGAGAAGAATGTGATATTGAACTCAGTTTTCAGTTGAAAACCTTGTATGGTATCTACAAAAAAATTCTCAAGATGCGAAATGGGAAAGAAGGCAAAGAGGAAAGGATGTGTCGTGAAAAAAAATAAAATTCTAGAGGTTGCGATATATCGCGTGAAAAACAACTTCACACTATGTCATCAAAGACAAAATTTTCAACATTTTGATACACCTCGATGTAGGATAGAAAATCTTCAAGAGAGCAACATTTCATAGATGAAAAATGTTTCTATTGCAATAAGAAAGATTTGTGAAGCGAACTATGGGAATAAGGAAATATTTTGTATGGTTCAATGCTAGAGGAAGGGAATTTTCCTCGATAAATGTGAATCAAAGGGGCGGCCATAGAAGAATCATACATATGCCACGTGGAATAAATTACATGTCACCATACAGATGCTGACATGGAAAGAGAAATAAAGCTGTTGGAAAACTTCATAAAGTCATAACCTTGTGCTTGGACCTCAAAATCACCTAAGAGTATCTTAAGGCTACTTAGGGGATTGGTATGATGCAAAGTAAATTACACCCACAAAAATTGTTGTGTGATACATTGCACCACACCAACCTTTATCCTCGATCCACGTGCCAAACTTGCACCCTCAACCTACAAATGAAGTTTATTTTCTCTATATTTGTGTATTTAAGTTTCATATAGCAACCTTTAATCTCTATGTATTTTTGGGAGACCATAATAGTTTAACTTGTGTATAGTAAATTATTATTTATGTTTATTTCACTATTAGCGATTAAGGTTTCTAACAAAGGGTCAACCTATCGATTCTTTTCTATAAATTTGTATTTGTTTTTACTTTTTGAGACAATCATGGTTTAATTCGTGGAGAGAAAATAACATTCTATTTCAAATTTTGAATAAAGTTGCAAATTACTGTCTATTTCAATTATTATATAGAGTTCTTTATAGAATGAAAATTATAAAAACTAATTAATACACTTCTCTAAATCATTCAAGTTTTTGGAAGATGCGAAAACAAAATTTTGGATTGACGAGGTCCAACCCAAATGAAAATACAAAATATCATTTCTTTCATAATTTTCAAAACTAAAACTTGTCACAGTCAAATAGTTATGTCCCCCTTTAAAAGGACATTTTTTCCTTTATGTTTTGCAAAAATAGAAATTTTGAGCAACTGCAAGATGTCCCGCTAAGGAAAACTTTTTGCAAAGTTATTATGTTTCATCGTGACATTCCTTAGTTGTTATGTTGCATTATAGAATTCATCTTCATTGACTCATTCTGTATTACTCTGTGCCTCAATGGTTGTGTTGCATTGCAATGTTCATTAAGGATTATGTCTCATTTTGACATTCCCCAAGGGTTATGCTAGATTGCAACATTCATCAATGGTTATGTTGCAATGTGACATTCCTCTTTGTTGACTTATATTGAATTTCTATGTTACTCAGTGGTTATGTTGCATTGTGATATTAATCAAGGGTTATGTCACATTGCAATGTTCATCTTGGTTGACTTATGTTGCATTACATTGTTCATCAATGGTTATGTCGCATTATGACACTCATCAAAGATTATGTAAACAAAACTGAACCAAAATTAACCACATACTATACTTAATGATTTTTAGCGAACGTAAATAAAATTCAAGAACACACTATAGTCAACCATTGTTAACCAAATTTTACAAAGTCAACCTAGAATCAACCTTAGTTAACCATTATGATCACTACTTCACCAAATTTAACCATCATACTCGATCATAGTCACTTTTACTCATCAATAGTTAATCTTTGACACACTCAAATATGTTTAACCATAGTCAAACACTATCAACCATAATCATTTATAGTCAATCACAATCAACCAAGGATAACCATACTCAATATACAATCAACCATACTTAATTGTTAATAACCTTAATGTACCAAAGTTAACTATTATCAACAATAATTAGCCATAGTCAAACAAGATCAATAATAGTCAACYATACTTAAAAATGATCAACMTTATCAACATGGTCCACTATAGTCAACCATATCCAACCACCTTCAACCATAGTCAATCATTGTTAACCAAAGTCAACCTACAATAAACCATAGTTAACCATTATGATCTCTACTTGACCAAATTCAACCATCATACTCAACCATAGTCACTTTCAGTTAACAATAGTTAATCTTTGATACACTCAAAAAAAATTAACCATGGCCAAACACTATCAAGCATAATAAATTATAATTAACCACAATCAATCTAAGATAACCATACTCAATCTACAATCAACCATGTTGAACCATTAAGAACTATAATGAACTTAAGTTAATTATTGTCAACAACAATCAACCATAGCTAATCATTATGATCTCTACTCAACCAAATTCAACCATCATACTCAACCATAGTCACTTTTAGTTAACAATAATTAATCTTTAACACACTTAAACATGTTTAACCAACCATGGCATTTCTATGATAGCATTTGATACAAGGGAGATGAAAATTTATGGATGTGAGAAGTAGCATTAAATGGTTGTAAGCCCAACAAAAGATAAATTATCCTAAGCATTCTTCATTTTTTTCTTCTTTCAAGTCCTTTAAATATGCACATACAAGTCCGATGACATTATTTATTTTATTTTATATTTAAAATAATAAATTTTGAAGGTTTGGTCGTCATTCACACACTTGGAAATTTGGTTTATGTGCCTACACTTGATTTTGGAAGGATGCACACTTCCTTTGTCACACGAGAGGAAACTTCCAAGTGATGCGACATGCCGCACAAAAGGAAATGCATGAAAGCAAATGATGTGGACACCTATGCATTGCACATGTAACTCCTTTTGAACACCTTAATGATTTATATACAAGCATCCCCATGGGAGCTTAAGTTGCAACATTAAAAAATTGGTAGATTGACCATCTATAGATGTGGGAGAAGATGCATAATCCAAAAAATCCTATCAAGAACCTATTTTATAGTGATGTAACCACTCAAATACATTGAAATCAAGAGCTCCTTTACACACTATAATATTTCAAATCCAAATTGAAAAAGTGCACTCACTCAACGTGTTGGATCATAAATATTTATAATGTTCATGGTTCCTCTTGAACTCTTTGCAAGTTTTCCAAATGGGATAAGTATGGTAGTCCAAAACTTCCATGTATCTTGGTGGTTGTTGGATGAATAAGTGGTCATGCTTTCAGTTTAAAAGGTTTTGGTTTCCTCTTGTTATTAAAACCACTTTACACAATACCATTTTAGAAATTTTGTGTTTCTAACAATGAAGGTGTTAGCAACAATTTCGGTATCAGGGCACGAAGGTACACAGGTCTGCAGGATTGCCCGGGAAGTGCCCAAGCGCAGCACGGAGGAACCCCTTTTTAGTTACAATTCAAGTGAATGGGCGAAGTTTTGTTGACGACCACCGAGATCCACCTATAAAGCTGATCAATGGTTGTCGGGATTTCGAGGCTGCCAGGTTGCCTCGGGGTTAATGCGAGAGATAGCTACAATAATTCAAGACAAATTTGGGTCCTCCGATCCAATTGAGACAGGTGGCTTCCATTTGGTGTATCGGGGATCATATTTTTAGGAAACAAGGAGCCTCCCATTTGTTGCAGTTGAGATCGTCGATCGGAAAAATGTCGAAAGTGCCTTTGAAGCCGAGCCCATGGTCCTAGCACTAAGTCACTTCAAGCGAGCCTATAAATGAGGGTGGTTGTCTTTTAAATATCGAATACCCTCTGGTCCGCTCATCCTAAGGACGTGTGGCGCGAGATCTAGTCATGTCGGCGTTTTTGCATTCGGGAGTTTGAGGGGTGAAAGTTTCATTTTGTTCTACATATCGAAACCCCGAACCCTGATAGCACCAAAAGCACTGAAAGTAGGGCCCGCAGTATCACGAAGCATATTTATCCGCCCTCCCAAAGGGGACACTTGGAGACAAACTGAGCCATCTCGACGTTTCGCCCATCATGAATCCAAGGCACAAAGAACAACTCTGTTATATTCCGATGCACTACGTGCCGGGAGAGTCTCAGACCCGGGCCCACAATATCGTCAAGTAAGTTTCAAGACTGTCAAATCTCAAAAAGATGCGTGGCACCAGACTGAGCCATCTCGACGTTTCGCTCATCGTGATTTCTAAATGCAGGGATTATCTCCCTCCCATTCACGAATGCTGAAAGCGTTGTGGTCACAGCCCGTGGTCACTTGGAGAAAGAATGGAGCTGTGTACAGAGGACCAAAGGCACTGAGTTTAGTTACAGAGGGGATCCTCGCGATGTCCAGGCGCCATCGGGTCCGACCTCAATACTGTTTCTTGCTTGGAGTAATTGATGGAAATAGCAGGTGGTTGAAACCTCTTTTCATTCATTAAGTATAGAGAATGGAGGGTCTAGCAAGTGGTCTACTCAAAGAGGTCCTGTGTATAGAATTTTTCAAAGAAGCCATGCCGAAGTCCTCGACTCGACAGAGAAGTCTGCGCACACTAGCCCAATACTTAATGGCTCAGCTACCCTCCTTACAGGGGCCATGCGTAGTTAATGTGGTGCTTAAAGAAAGATATCAGTACTAGTTTGACTGAAGGAACACCAAGCTTTGGGTGACTATACATGCCTCTGTGAGGTGAATTTTCCTGGGTATATAGACTGAGTCTTTGTATTTTGAAAAAGGGGGGGATGGTTTAGCAAAGCTCCCGATTGAAAAGTTTTGATGAAGCATTGTTCGCTCTGGTTAATGTAGAAGGCATTTGAGACTTCTTACTTTATGGATGTCAGCTTATTTTTCTCTGTTTACTGTGTTATAATGGCTCAGAATTGGAGGATCCATTCGAGTTGTAGTTGTTATAGGATGATGTAGGTTGGATCACTGTAGTAGTTACATTGTTTCTAATCGGTTCCTGTTATTTTCATAGCACAGAACGACTTATAATTAGAGGATCCAGTTGAGTCACTCTTCAACTCCTTGAAGCTCAGGACCAAGAGGATCTTGGCTTTTGAGTTTTTCATCCTCAAGCTTTCGAAGGCTTGTCGCTTGAGGCAGTCTTGCTCACCCTTCTCACAAGTCTTCCCTCTATCACACTTTAATCCATTCACTGACGGAAGTTGGATGAAGACCTCTCGTGCTGCATACATACTAGGCCCGGTCTCTTGAGTCAAAGTTTTATCTTCTTAAGTATTTACCCATTTGATCACCCCCATTTGTTAAATCCTGACATAAAACTGATGGGCATTGGGCTCTGCTCCTGCAAGCAATCCAGGGGTGACTTCTGACGCTAACATTTATGGCGTCGTTGCCGGGGACGAAGTTGAAATTTTTCCCTAGGATTGAACGACATTGAGCCTATGATCCTGAAGGTGCATCGGGTATCGAAGCCTTTGAAGATTGCTACTATGCACCTGGCGACTCCATTGTGAGGACTCTGCTATGGTGAACCTACCGTGTTAATTGTGGCTTTCAGAGGCAGGCATATGCGGTCTCATCCACAACTGCCTCTACCTACACCTGAAGCAGATCCATAGGTGGTGTAGAGAAAGGGAAAGGCCTATGAAGAAGAAGCATCCACCACCGAACCAGGTAATTCACCATATCCTTCTGTGGGAACTCCTTTTTCTCCTCCTCAGTTTCTCAACAGACCTGTTTCTGAAGTTTCCCGTTTCCTAAATTTTGGGAGTGTTCCTGTTGAGTTTTCCTCTCCTGGTCTGGGATCGGACGGATGAGACCCTGTCGCTCCCCTCTCCCCTGAAACTATACCTTGGCATAGACCCAAGACCACAAAAGATTTTCCCACTCCTATATTTACTACTCCTGTGCAAAGAGAAGCACCTGCTGACTTGAGCTCGTTATCCTTCTCCTTAAATCCCCTCTTGTTTCCCACTCCGCTTCAGGACTCATTCCCAATAGCCCCTTCATGAACTCCTTATCCTCCCAGTTCTCCTCCACCTAATATTCCTATGGCTGGTGTTAATCCCCCTCTGAATAGAATGGACACCATAGTCGCTGCTAGATATGCTCCCTTAGTTCTACCCCATCCTATGAATCCTCTCCATTCTGGAGATTACTTGAAATACATGCCCAAGTTCACCAGGGAAGGGGACGTAACTGCGGAGGAGCAGTTGGCTACTTTCTATAGTTACATAGACAACCTCAACATTGAAAATGAAGATGTCTGGATGAGAGTCTTCATCCAGAGCCTGGATGGCGAGGTGAGGAAATGGTTTAGAGGATTGGATCCAAGATATATTGTTGGGATTGAAGCTCTAAATAGTGCTTTCCTAAGGCAGTGGGGAGATAGGAAAGATTTCATGTATTACATGATGGAGTTTGGGTCTCTGAAGAAGATGGAAGGAGATTCTGTCTCCGACTTCTCCAAAAGATTCAATAAGATGTATAATAAGATTCCTACTGAAATAAATCCCTCATAAGCCTCAGCTAAAATTTCTTATGCTAGTGCGTTTGGTCCCAATTTCTGTCTATTATTAAGAGAAAGAAGATCTGAAGCCTCAACTTCTGGCCCATCGGTGCCCCACCCTCAAGTGGACGAATTGACCAAGATGGTGAAGTCTCTGTCTGCAGAGATGGAGAAAATAAAGGTGGAGGGAAGACAAGCATACAAGGGCCCTCAAAATGCCAAAAACAAAGGAGGTTTTAGGAGGCCAAACAATATAACTCCCCCAACTATGAAGAGAGAAAGGGGAAGAGATAAATATGACCAGAAAATTCAGGCCCCTTTTCAAAACAATTTTGTGGCCGAGGAGGAACAAGAAGGAGCAAAGGAACTAGATCCTGAAATCCATTGCTTCAGAGAAATGCCTCCTTTTCCTCATCTCACTCAATCAGCATACGAGGAGTCTCTCATGGAAAGTCAGCTAAATGAATTGAGCAAGGGAGACAAGGCTAGTGGCAGTCAAGACAGATATGATCTGAGGTCTAAAAAAAGGACAACATCACCTGATGTTCCTGAGCAGTCCGCTAGATCAGAGAAGCCTGCTAATGAGGTAGTGGAAAGTCACAAAGGTAAGAAGACTCAATTTGCCTCTCCCATATTTTAGAGTCATGTTCCCGAAATAAGAGAAATCCCAAAGCTCTTGCCTTCTTTTAATTTCAAGAATGAAATTCAAAAAATCAGAATCCCTGTGCCCCTGACAGAATTGATTAAGCATGAAGGGTTCAAGAAATGCTTCTCTAAGATTTTACAGTCTGAGGTCTCAAGCCTTCCCACAGACTCCATAAATTTGCAAGATGAAAAGCCTGTAGTTATTCTAGGTCCTATGGTAGAAGACAGGAATGACTCATCCCCTCCCTTCTACACTTCCTTGAACATACATGACAAGGTACTGCACAACTGTTTGATGGATTCGGGGGCTTCTCA